>OU015744.1:149604040-149618308 GCA_907169655.1 Acomys percivali | reverse complement strand
CTCTCTCTCTCTCTCTCTCTCTCTCTCTCTCTCTCTCTCTCTCTCTCCTCTCTCTCCAGGGTTTCTCTGTGTAGCCTTGGCTATCCTGGACTCACTTTGTAGAGCAGGCTGCCCCCTACTCACAGAAATCCACCTGCCTCTACCTCTCGAGTGCTGGGGTTAAAGTGTGTGCCACCACAGCCTGGCACCAAAGCCTCTCTTTAGCACATACTGAAGCTGTTATTAGAACACAGGACCTCTAGTGCCCCATTTTTTACCACGTCCCTTTGATGGGGAGGCCTGGTGGCCCTCAGAGGAAGGATAGCAACCTACCAAGAAGAGACTTGATACCCTATAAGCATATACAGGGGGTGGAGGTCCCCCTCAGTCACAGTCATAGGGGAGGGTGTAAGGGGAAAATGGGAGGGAGGGAGGAATGGGAGGATACAAGGGATGGGATAACAATTGAGATGTAATATGAATAAATTAATAAAATATTTTTAAAAAAGAAACACAGATAAGTAGGAGGAGGCAGCATGGTTCCCCTGTGGCCCTGGCGTGAGGTATATGAGGCAATCATGCTCAAGTCCTGCAGTGCAGCATCTCACGGTGAAACGTAGGCCTTATGTCTTGCTGTGGATGATTTTCTTGCTTCAGTCAAATCCCAGCTCTCCCTGCTGGAGGGGGCAAAGGTAGGGTGCTGTGCTGGCCGAGCAATGCATTCTGGGCACTTGACTCCTGAGACACACAGGAATGAATGGTGCTTAGCAGGAAGAGAACTTGTCTCCAGGGCCCACAGGAGTCATGGAGAATAACAAGAACCGCTGTCTCCATGGGTCGCAACAACAATTTCTCCCTTAGGGCTTTTACAGGACCCTTTTGTTCCTGTTACTTTTCAAGGACCTGCTTTTTGATAAAGGAAGAAAATAAGCCGCTAACGGTTATTCGCACACAAAAGCAAAATTGGTGTTTTCCTGACTGTTCTCGATTCATGTTTTGGTTAAATTAGATTACTGGACCTGTGGAAGAAGGGAGGGGGAGGGGCATCTCTCCTGCTTCTTGCTGAGGCTTCATTTGTTCACCATGAAAGTTTGCAGCATTTAAGGCCAGACTCTGAGGTTTCATTGGTTCAGCCAGTAGGGCTCAATTTCACAGACAAAAAAAAGTCCAAAGGGTGAAGGAAATCTTACTCAGGGTCATAGAAGCATTTCTTCATGCACTTGATATACTTATTTTTTTTTTAATGAAAATTTTAATTTGGTATGAGTTACTACTGTGTAAGTGACCAGAGGAATGGGACAACCAGACAGACTCAGGTGTCTTCCCATGTGACTCACGAGATCACATGCATCCTTCCTACTGACCCCTGCTGACCCAGAGCCTACTCACATGTCACATGTGATCAGTGCATGGGGAGTCCCTGGTGTCCCACCAGCCCCACTGAGCTCCCCCATTCCATGCTTCTTGTGATCCTGTCCGTGTGAAGTGAGTCCATGGAGAACGCCAGAAGCTTACCTCACATACCATTACCTCCCTGCCCTCCACTGACAACACCTCCAAATGCAGCACTATCTCAGGCAGGAGGGTTTAGAGCAAAGCTTTTTCATATAAAATCAGTTTCACTGCAGAAACAGTGGCATTGGGTTTTAGTGATGCTGGCGGCGTGTTGGCAGCAGCTGAAAAGAGCACAGTTGTAAACCTATAGGCATGCTTATCTGTGCCAGGCCCTGTTGTGTGCATCGCTGGTAGGTGCTCCCTTAATATGGCCACAGCCTGATGGATACAGTCCTGTTACTTATGAAGCAAAGTGTGGGGCTTGACACAGATGCAGGTGTAGTGATATGCCTCGTGTGTGCATGTGTGTGTGTGTGTGTGTGTGTGTGTGTGTGTGTGTGTGTGTGTGTATGTACAAGACATTTAGTGGAGCTGATCAGTTACTTGAGTAGAGTACTTGCTGAGGATATAGGCAACCTGACGTTCCATACTCAGCACAGCATAAACAGGACATGGTGACACTGTCCTGCAATTCCAGCTCTTGGGACATGAAAACAGGAGAATCAGAAGTTCAAGGTCATTCCAGCCTGGGATTCTGAGCTCCTTTTTACAAAGAGAGAGGGAGGAGGGTAGGAAATGCATTTTTGCATGTAAATGCGAAGTTGTGGTTAGAAGTTGGCAAGTCAAAGCAAAGCCTCTTAGGAAATTGTATAGTTTTCCTCTGGCAACTCAAGTGAAATGTACAGTCTCTCCCATTTTTAAAAAAAGTATTTCTAACAATAAAATTAAAAAAGAAAGGGAAGAAAGAGAGTGAGATTGGAAAGATTGCCACAGAACAAGGAACTCCTTAGAATTGGCCACCAAGGAGCCATGCAAGGGAGTGAGAAAGGCTTTACAAATAACAAGAAACATGGGGGCTGGAGAGATGGCTCAGAGGTTAAGAGCACTGACTGTTCTTCCAGAGGTCCTGAGTTCAATTCCCAGCAACCACATGGTGGCTCACAACCATCTATAATGTCATCTGATGCCCTCTTCTGGCCTGCAGGTGCACATGCAGTCAGAGCACTGTATACATAATAAATAAATAAATAAATAAATAAATAAATAATCACAAGAAACATGGAGCACAGAGGTGTATGTATGGATGGAATTTAAAATGAAAAAAGCTGTGTGTGCTTGTAACTGGAAGAGTATTAAGCCTCCCTAGGTGGCAAAAAGAAAACATACTTTATAGCCTTACCCGGTTGGTTTAAAGGATATATATATATATATATATCTTGCAGTGTGAACTGCTGCCCATAAGCTCTCCGAGCAGGAGGGCCACACTCTTTTTGATAATTGTAACCTCCAGACTGGTGCTGGATGTAAGTGGGCAGTGGGGAGATGGTTGTTGACCCAGAGAATGACCTGTAATTCCCACCGAGAAAGAGGTTCCCACAGCAGTTCCCCGGTGGCTGTGTGGCAGCAGTTCTTTTCTCTCTCTGGTTTGTTTGAGGGTGCTGAGTAGATGCACTGTCGGGTCCACTAATGATGAGGAGAGAGGCTCCCATCAGTACATGAAGCTCTGGCCGGGGGGGGGGGTGGGGGGGGGGCCACCTTGATGTGACAGTGGCTGCTGCGGCCGGAACATTAATTAGAAGCAGCGCCCTTTCCTCAGATGCAGCTGTTCAAATCTGCTCAGAGGTGTTAGTATACTGTGAAATGGAGAGGCGTCTGTTAGAGCAATCCATCGCTTTGTTGACTTCCTCAAATTATGCTATTAGCTGCAGAAAACTATTTAGACATCGTTAAAATACATCATTTGGGCTCCTTGATTTTATATTAGCCATTCCATAATTCATGTTATGCATTTGTTTTGTTCACCGAGCAAGCTTTTTAGACCTTGGGAAGTTGTAAAGAACAAAGCGTTAAGCATCCTTTTGCCTGTATGTGAAGGCAGTGCACTGCAGTTCTGGTCTGGGCAGATAAGCCAGGCAATTTAGGTTATATTAAGTGAAGTCACTTTTTAATAGAGCTTTAATTTCAGCCAAGTTGGAAAGGGATGATAGGAAAGAAATTCAAAGTCCTTAGCAATTTCTTTTTAGGACATGGTTTTCCAGATTTGGGAGGCAGCACATGACAATCTATTATTACAGATGAGTGCTCTGGGCGGCTAAAATAGAATCTAGCCATTGACATTGCCAGGCTCGCTCTCTGGGCTGGTTTTCACCTTATTTCCTCTTAGATCTAATTCCACCCAGCATTTATAAGGCCTTTGTTTGACAAAAGCATTTAGTTAGCTTATAAACTGCAAACAGAAGAAAACCTGCAGATAACAAGCACACACTTTGCTAATTAGCCCCAACCAACCCCACAACGTAATCACTGCCCACGTCACAACAGAACCATCAGTCGTGCTAAGGGGTCTCTTTTTCCTGTTCCCTAGCACTTCAGCCACACAGGGAACCACCATACTGGCTCGCAATGTCGTAGAGTACTTTGTCTGACTTCCTGCTCATGCATGTGGCCATGTGTGGCTTCAGGTCACCTGTTTCCTTGGGATCATCATGGATACCTCTGCTGCGAAAACTTCTTTCATGACTCAGATCACTGGGTTGCAGTGTGTGTGTGTGTGTGTGTGTGTGTGTGTGTGTGTGAGTTTGTGCTCGCACGTACACATCTGATGTTACTATGTGATGCCAAGCAGTGTTACAAAATGGTTCTTACAACCTACTGGGGCCTCAGAGTGGCACCATGGCTTTGCCCATCTCAGTGTAAGCTACTTGGGCAAGTTGATCCTAGTGTTTTGGGGAAGTTTGGTCTGCATTTTTCTAAGGGAGTTTTGACCTTCAGCATCACTGTTGGTTGGCAGTCGCTGGAGTCTGTTGTCATTTTACTGTTGACTCCTTTGCCAATTCCAGGGCTGAAAAAGAGTCTCTATGCTTCAGATAAGACACGTGCTGCCTGCAATTTCCCTCTCATCCCACACTTTGTTGTCCTTTTTGATAAACTAATATTCCTGTCACTCATTTTATCAAGATTTTCTCTTGTCAGTGCTTGTACCTTTAAAGTCTTTGGTTATTCAAACCTCAGAAAATCCTTTCCATTGTCAGCATACACCAGCTCAGCTTTTCCTTCTGCATGCAGATGTACCAAGCATCTTGGCTCTGACATGGCGGGGTGTTATGAGGGGGGGATTTTACAAGATTTATCAGGGTTTAGAGGTGCCAAAGTGAGGTGGGAACTTATTTTCTGTTACTTGGAATTTTTATTTTATATTAAAAGAGATGCTATAAGTAGATTTAAAACTCTTTCCTCTCGCCGCCCCCTCCCTTTCCTGGCTATATTGCCACATTGGTCTCCAATGCCTAGGCTGGCCTTGAACTTATGATCCTGAGCTTACAAGCATGTGCTACCAATTTCCTGGTAGAAATATTTTAAAATCATGCATGACTCCCACGCATCCCTGAAATGAAAACTACATGTCAGTCGTAACTTGTGAGTGCCGCTGCTGAACCCTCACTTTCAGTCCCTGTGATGCTCTGTCTTGCTTAGGAGGCTGGCCTGCACGTGCCCTTGGGAAGGATTGGCTATTTGGTTCTGCTTGACTCAACCAGTGGCGAGTACCTAAAGGAAACTAGTGGGTAGGAGGCCTATGAGGGTTGGTGTGGTTCCGGTTCCCTCCTTTCCAGCACCTCCCACCACAGGCTCCTGCTTCAGCCAGCCACCCCTCCCTGGGGTTACTTTTACAGGGGTCTCATAACCGCTGCTTCTTGCCCCTTGCAGAGAAGAGGTGGTCACCACTTCTTCTGTGATGATGAAACAATTATTCCTCTCTGGTTGTCCTGAGCCCCGCTCACACCTTCACAATCTACCCCTTTATTAACCTCTCCTCAACTTCCCAGTTTTCATGTCTTTCGGATCCCTCATGGGACCTTGGATCATACAATTTTAATTATGTGTACATGTGTGTGTGCACGCCTGTGTAGTTTTATGTGCACCACGTGTGTGCAGGTGCACAGCCAAAGATCATTAGAGTCCCTGGAACGAGAGTTGCAGGTGGTTATAAGGCACCTGATGTAGGTGCTGAGACCTAAACCCAGATCCTCTGAAAGAGCTATGTGTGCTCATAACCACTGAGCCTCGGGTAACAGCACTCTTCACACGTCTTTCCCCACTGACATTCCGCGTCTCCTGAACTGCTTTCAACTCATGGTCCACAGCCTCCATGGTCACGATCATAACATTAATGCCGATTTCCCAAGTGTTGACACCCAGACCACAACACTCACATCACAATAGCTTCCCAGTGAGCAGCAGGAGTAAAACACTACTTGATTTCATGTGTTACATTTTTAAGGTTGTGCATCTTGCAATGAGTGAAATACTATTATAATGTTGACAGTGGCTGCAAAAAGTGCCACGTTATTTACATGCAATATATTTAATTTTCTTATCGTGTACTCATTTGTTTTGTGTGTGTACACATGTGATGTGCATTCGGAGGCCAGAGAACTTGTTAAAGTTGATTCTTTCCTTCCACTGTGTGGGTCCTGGGCTGAGCTCAAGTTGTCAGGATTGGCAGCAGGTACCTTAACCCACTGAGCTATCTTGCTGGCTCTACGCATAAGCCTGTATCTTTCCTGTATTCTTTAATGCTGATGCAATCCCCTGAAACAGACCTTAGCCTGATTTTTAACAGAAAGAAGCAGAGGGTCGTATTAAACGTTTTTACTCAGCATCACACAGGTCACACACCTGGGCAGCGACAGAGCTGTGGTTCAAGATCATGTCTAATGACAACCCTGCAGTCTGAGCCAGATGCTCCCCAGCTGTTCCGCCACATCAAGATGTTGAGAGACCAGGGTTTGTTCCACTCATCCTAACTAGTCTCCTTGACCCCTTGGAGTCTTCCCCAACTCTGGGTCTTCACCTTTAGTGACTGTCAGCTGCCCACAAAGCAAGTCACCTTTGTGAGTAAAAGCTGACAGGTACGGCTAAATATTGCTCTCATCAGTCCCGGCTTCAACAGCCTTTCACCCAGAGTGGCTGCTGTCTCTCTAGCCAACAGGTTCTCAGTGGCGGCCATCTTTGAGTGAGCTTTCGGAACTTCTAATCCCGCTGAAGGCAAAGCCTCCTTCCAAGCACCCAGCAGGAGAGTTCCTGCGAATGTGCGAATGTGGGATGAAAGATAGGAGGAGGAGGTTCAGCACCAACAGCAGCACCACACTGCTGACATCCCGAGCCCACAGGAGGGCCCACGCTGCGGGAGTCAGAGCACAGGCTCCGAGGAGGTAGTGGCTACCATCAGAACAAAGGCTTTCTCTGCATCACTGATGGACTCAAGCATCGCTTGATCACGGTGTTAGTCTAAGCCGTCCCCAGACGCCCTTGTAGCTTCCTCTGTTATTTCTTCAGGGAAGCTGGAGACACACAGCACGGCTATTCAAAGTCAGGTCCAGAGAGCAGTTAGACTTCCTGGAAGTGTAATTAAAGGCAGGCCCCGCCCCTGCGCTGCTGTGTTAGAAACAAGGTTTCAACAAACCTCCACGCAATTCTTACCATCAAGCTCATGGAGTGAGCCAAGCCGGGGTCCTCCAACATCTCAGGATCTATGATGATGCTAATATAAATGCTTAATTTTATTATTGCATGTAAACTACACCTTCATTTTTATACAGCAAATGCTATATAAAACTCCGTCCAATGTGTTTAAGGCTCACAATTTTTCTCTCCTCCAACTCAAGTCTTCAGAGAGAACCACATTTGACAATGTAGCAGACACACATTCGCACCAATTTATTCTTATTCACAGGTCTACAAACTTATATATAGTGCTATACGAGCTTGGTGCCTTTTATTTCTTTTTAGTTCTTGCTTGTTGTCTTTACAAAAAAAAGTTATCTTTTACAGAAAGCCTTTCTCACAAACATGCCGCCGCTTTACAATTTTTAATGTATCATAGACGCTCCTGCATGCCTGGACGTGTGGTTAGACATTTTCTCCCCTTAGGATTTGAAAGATATTCTTGAAAACGAATGCTGCATATTTTATCTAATCCTTTTTCTACTGATTGGCTCTCAATGTCTCTTCAGGTTTCTACAAAAATGGAATTAGAAGCTCCCACTGTGAAAATAATATCTGGCCTCGCATGTGCATCATAGACTGTATTTAGGGCTGAAAAGGCAGACGTATGAGAGCATCCTTGTACCTAACTAAAGCTGAGCTATTCAAGGTAGGCGAGAGTATCTTCAAGCATCCAATAAGCGCTCACCATGTTCATTTCAGAGACCAGGCACCATGCTAGCTGCTGGGGATGTAAATAAGGTGAGTAAGACACGTGAGGCCCTGAACCGTGAGGAAGTCACTGTTCAAGTGATAGCAGAGGCACAAAAGGTCTTCATCAATCAGTGTGATCCACGGTAGCAGAGCTGCCAGGAGTGTCATGGGAGGAGGCTTCCTGGAGGAGGTGTCAGGTGAGCTAATGATTGAACTGGATTATCTGGATGAAGGAAATAAAAATAGAGTGCCTAGTGTGCATTGCGCGGCGGGGTGTGGGGGGGTGGGGTGCTTGGGGGGAAATGAATGTCCTAGTGTGAGGGAAGGAGAGAGAAAGCTTGGGAGCGAGCAGGACTTTTGTCATGAGGCTACTGCACTTGAAAGGGCCATTTTCTTTCATTCACCACATCCTGTGTGAATCTGATTGTCCCTTGGAGAGAGAGTCTAGGCAAGGACAGATGGAATGTCTGTGCGGGGTTTCCCGGGTGAGCTCAATTGTTTGGAGGTGGGCAAGCCAAACCGTCTGTATTTGAAGGCACCATGTGAATAAAACCAAGAAATGAAATTTTAGCAGTGGCTGTGAGTGAGAGACAATAAAATGTTGGAAAAGGATTCCTGGGGGGAAAACACTAATTTCCCACCCCGTCCAACAAACGGATAAGCTCTGTAAATGATGCGTGGTATTTCTCACAGTATCTCAAGTGGTCCTCATGAGTTTGAGTGAGAAAATGCATTGAGCATAGCTCACAAGGGTGAAATTTGATCTGGGCACACATGTAGATCTTGTATAATCTTTGATGTTAATTATTATTAGTAGTATTAGTATTTTAATTATGTGTGTGGTTGTGTGGTGGAGGGCAGTGTGTGCACATGAATGCATGTGTCTTCAGAGGCCAGAAAAGTCAGATTCCTCTGGAGTTGGAATTACAGGAGGTTGTGAGTGGGTGGTGGGAATTGAACTCCGGTCCTCTGAAACAGCAGTATATACTTTTAACCAATAAGCCATCTCTCTAGTTCCTCTTAGTTAAACTTGACTACAGATTTTTTTCCAGTGGCCTATCTTAGGGCAGGAAGTCACAGATGTGACAGTGTTGTTACAACATCACAGTTCTTAATGGTGATGCTAAAAAGCATTGCCGTGTAAAACTGAAGCATTGTATGCCATTGTGCACCATTGTGATGGCATCCTTAGGAACATTTCACAAAATAGAGCATTGAGTTGGCGCAAGGCAAAGGAGAACAATTTGTTCTCAGAGTGGAGCATTGCGTCAGCACAATGGGGAATTTTGATGTCACATTGGAGCAATGTGACTTCATATTAGAACATTGTGGTGATACTGGACCATCATGATGACACAAGGAAACACTGTATGACAGAGCAGAATGCAGAATTCTTGTTTGATGACACAATGTAGCATTTTGATGTCACAGTAGAGCTGGGTCATGAGAAGGAAGCATTGTATTGGCACAGTGCAGCACTGTGACGTAGTAGGGGAACTCTGACATCACAAAACTGCCTCACAGAGGACTATTGTAGTATCATAGTGCTGCGTCGTGATACTTAAGAAAACACTGTGTTGTCACAGTGGGATGTTGTGATGTTACAATATATCTGTGGACACTACAATGCATTTCTATGCAAAAATGTAGCATTGTGATGCCACAGTGGAGATGTGATGCCCCAATTGACCACTGTGACTCCATTATTGGGCAAGTGATGTGAGAAAGAGTGCACATGAAGTCCATGTTGTAATCACTCCATGTCATTTTCTCTGACTCCCATCTAGGTGAGAACATCTTACATCCTATACCCTATCCCAGGGTTCTGTGACTTAGCCTCAGCATGATGTACACTGCACTGTTTCCTTAGCAACCAACAAGGTGGATGTACAGTGTACCATTTCCACAGTAGCCCACAGGCTGGTTACAGTCCTCCCCTCCTCTCGCCTCTTTGTCTGAGACTACTGACTGCTCTGGCTCTATGTGGCTCTTCTCAAATTTCTTAGATTTCCCTAAGAGTTGGGTGATACCACCTGGCTGTAAAGCACGTAAGTGATATAGCATGGTTTACAGTATGTGAAGAATGCATCGCTCATTCTGTACCTTTTCCAGGCGGAATCTATCAATTTGATGTCTGCATTGCTAGAATTGCACCAAATATATACTATATTAGCCCCTTTTGCCTTGCTGTGACCAAATGCCTGGTATTTAAGGGAGAAAGGATTTAATTTGGCAAGTAGTCATAATAAAAGTAAGAGTCTGCTCTCTGTTCTATGGAGGATTCCTTTTCTTAAATCTTAATCTATCAAGGATATAGTCCTTGGTGCTACCTTTTGCTTTTTAGCTGTTAACATATGTAGGTGTATCAGTATTGACCGATCCTTTGTTCAGGGCCATGCAGTTTATTTTGAGCTTCTTCCTTATATAGGCATATCATAGATGTAATTCATTCTAGAGGGTGAGTTCACTGTAATGGAATAAGTTTATTATTTGTGTCTTGCTTGAAGGATTTCCTCATATTAATATTAAAGCACATTTCCCTGTGTCCTGTTATAGAATTTTTCTTTATTTTGTAATGTTTATACATTGGGATCAGCAAGTTGCCTGTCTTTGTAAAGTCTTCCGTCAGAACACAGCCAGACGTGTTTGTGACCATTCTTTGGAAGACAGAGTTCACACTGCAATGGCAGAACAACATAACGACCAGGATTGGCATGGCCCACAATGTGGAAAAACTGACCCTATTGTTCTCTGAAGGAATGTGGAGGACGTTGGACTTTGCAGTAGGAAAGCAGTTGAGTACTGTAAGCAGAAGTTAATGGGGAGTCGGGGTCCTAGTAGGAGCTTGGGAGACAGTAATGCTGGGAGCTATGTAAACCGTGAAAGCCCAGCTCAAGAGGGTTCAGTGGGGGAACAATAGTAACAATTAGGCTAGAGACCATTCTCATAATAGTTGGTGAAGAATATGCTCTGTTCTGGCCTTGTCCTAAGAGCTGGTCTGAGGCTACATTAAAAAGAGATAGAATAATTCCTTTGGCAAAGGTATTGACTCTGTCGTGTGGTTATTAGTAATGACGCTTATGCAGGTCTACAGTGAAAAGGAGCAAGCAAATACATACAGTTGAAAGAGGAAAAAACACCAGGAAATTTAATGTTGGAGCCAAGATTTGTGCCTAAAGACATAAAATGATTAAAGAGAGACATTGGAATAAAGGGAGGGGTGCCATTAGGGTAAGACCTCATCCAACTAAGCTTCTAACTTGTGAAAGAAATATGCCTAAGGAATTTTAAAGCTGCTGCAAATGTGTGGGGGTCAGAGGTCACCCCAAGTTGGAAGCCAAACTTGGAAGTATTGTCCACATGATTCTGGCTTTAGAATCATGAAGGGCACACACAGGTGACAGGGTTGTGGAATCTTCCTCAATGGTTACAGAGTGTCACCGAGGCCAGGCGTGTCCCTGCATGGAGGAATTGCAGTGATGTTTTTGCTGCTACATATCCCAGGACAGATGCAAAGTAAAACATATCAACAGCTGTTGTGTCCAGAGCAGAGCCAATGACCAGTGCCAGCTGACTGCAGAGCTCAGCTCTGGCCTGCCATTCTCAGGTCTTAGGAGGGCTCCTGGGACTCCGATGGCTTTGAGTGTGAGGCCCAGGAGGCAGTGAGTTCATGGCATCACCCCTGAGCTACCTCCAACTACAAAGTCTGCCTTGTCATAGACTTTTGTCCAAATTGCTGTTTTCAGTAACACTGAGTATTTTGTGTCATTGACCCTTCCAGTCACCTTGCAAGGTGAGGCATCCCCAAGGAGGTCAGGAAATTCCTCCTTTTAGCACAGTGCCCTTTGGTTCTGGGGAAGGGGGTCAGGATGGGTGCTGACTAGAGGCAGGATGGTAAGAAGAGGGCTCATTGACAAAGGAGCCTCAACAGGAGAAGAGAGGGCCCTTCCCAAAAGTGAGAGTAAAATGTGGATGAGGTCGGGACACGGATCACAGGCAGCTGCTCTAGTAGTCTCACCAGCCAGCCATGTGGCGAAGGGAAAGGAAAGAAAATGTAAAGCATAGGGGTCCAAAGCATCTCCTTAAATCTCGGTGTCCAGAAGGAAAGTGGCACTGTTGAGTGTGTCAGTGTAAGGAGAGGTCAGTGAATGCCATCTCCTGTCTGTGGTCTGACTGTGCCAGAGCTAGCCGGGCTTCTCGTTGAATGGCTCTCATAAGCAGGAGTCAGTAGGCAGGCAGACAGCCATACTCATTGTGAAGGCTCACTGGATGAGGCCCACCGAATTTAGACTACCCAACAAAGAGAGACCATGAGTTCCTGTGGACAAGAGCCATCTAACAGCGAGTGGAGGCATGAAGGCAGAGGCTGTTTCCCAGGCACCACTGGAAGTAAAATCCCAGCTTCCCTGGGCACAAGAAGCTTCCGGGGAAGAATAGCAGGTTGAGTCCTGTTCTTCACCCTGACACCAGGCTGCTCATTGGCCCTGGATATCTCAGAAAGAGGAAAAGAAACTGTTGGAGCAAAGCAGCAGTTCAGTTAGCACTTCCCAGATTTAAACTGGTAGCCTACGTGAGATGAGTGACAGGAGGCACCACGGTGAATGAGAAAGTTCTACTCTCCTTGACGTCAATGGGAAACTTGATTCCATTTGAGTGGGATAAGAGAAGTGGTGTGGGGAAGATTAGACAGATGAATCCCTCCACTAGAGACGAGGAGAACAGCCCGCCTTTATCATTCAGGCAGGTTTGAGCATTAAAAACACAACATCAGGGCAGGGAGAGTACTCAGTCAGGGAGGTACTTATGGGGGAGAGGACTCAGTCAGTGAGGTACTTATGGGGGAGAAGACTCAGTCAGTGAGGTACTTATGGGGGAGAGGACTCAGTCAGTGAGGTACTTATGGGGGAGAGGACTCAGTCAGTGAGGTACTTTTGGGGCAAGCATGAGGACCTGAATTTGGATGCCAGTATCTGTGTGAAAACCTGGGTGTGATGCTACTTGCCCGCAGTTCCAGCCCTAGGGACTCCAAGGCAGGCAGATTCCTAGAGCTCATGCACCAGCCAGCCTAGCCAAGCCAGGATCAGTGGGCAACCCCCGTCTCAAAAACCAAGATGGAGAGTGACTGAGGAAAACAACTGACATCAACTTTTGGCTTCCACACACATGTCTACAGGTTCATGTGTGTACCAGTACATATATGTAAATGCACCCACATGATCTTGTTCATATAACACACACACACACACACACACACACACACACACACACACACACACAGCAAAATCAGAATAAAATGCAATGTTATGCAATGGAAGATGATCTCCTCTCAGGTACAAAATCTTCCTCGAGGCCCATCTTCTTTCTTCAGGGTATTACTATTGTACATCTTTCCTGTCAGGCAAACCCACCAACCACCTGTTCTAGGGACAGATAAGGAACAATGTTTAACAATTCACAACCTAGCAGCTTTTAAAGTCACTTATAATTCTTGATCTGCATGGACTAGTAGCATGGACGTTTGTCACCGCGAAGGAAAGGCCTGGGAAACAGCTTTCTTTATTACTACCTTCCATTCATTAGCAGCTGGAAGGACAGAGGTGGTGACTCTGCAAATACTGTCCAGCCATGCATGGGTTTCTATGCAGAAGTCAATCCTCCTCCAGTGATAACGACCTATGTCAGAAACACCCCACAAGCAGAGACTCAAAGACTGTGAGTCCCCAGCACACTAGGTGCCACAAGTAAGGAGGGACAAGTCAGTGTCTGAATACTTACTGGCTTTTATCTCCATTGGATCCTTAAGGAATCCAGATTTCTAAAGGCCACATCCATCAATCATGTTCCTCAATTACCTGCAGAAATTCCTCTTTAAAATTTCCTCTAATCGTCAGTGTGGCCACACACATGACCATTTGGACAGGGAAGGCTAAAAATTATTGAGCACCCACTGCATGCTAGGTAGTTTATTTACAAGCTATTCTAGTCATTCCCTAATTTGCAACAGTTATGCAAGGTTAATATTTTGAGTTGATTTCTCAGGATATGAAACTAAAAGAGAAAAACTGTGTCTTTCTCTCAGTCATCTCTTGGATGGAAGATTTGCTGTAACTCAAAAGTGCCTGTCATGTTTCCTTGGTAAGAGCTGTGCTCAGGTCTTAAAGCTGGGCTTGGTGGCACATGCCTTTAATCCCAGCACTTGGGAGGCAGAGGCAGGCAGATTGCTGTGAGTTCAAGGCTACAAAGTGAGTCCAGGACAGCCAAGGGTACACAGAGAAACCCTGTCTCAAAAAACCAAAAAAAAAAAAAAAAAAAAAAAAAGACTAAGAATAAGAATTAAACTCCTAAGTACTATACTATTTGAGAGTTAGATTTATATTCACTGATCCAGGAAATTAATCTAAAATGGTTCGTGATTCCTTTGATGCACTTAGAAAGTGTGAGTATAAACTCTCTAACAAAGTTATGCAGAATTCCCATGGATAGAGAAAGAACACACACACACACACACACACACACACACACACACACACACACACA
>OU015744.1:149577866-149604030 GCA_907169655.1 Acomys percivali | reverse complement strand
ACACACACACACACACACACACACACACACACACACACACACACACACCATAAATAAAAATAATAATAAAATAAAATAAGTAAAAGAAGATTCCACACATCTTGCAGAGCCTCAAGGACCAACTTAAGGGAAAGATAGAGACTACAAAAGGTATTTGAATAAATTATTCAGCATATAACATGTCTTAGTTAGTGTTTTTATTGTTGCGGACAGAACTCCAAGACCAAAAAGTATGAAAGGGTTTAGTTGGCTTATACTTCCACATTGCTGTTCATCACCAAGGGAAGTCAGGACAGGGACTTAATCAGAACAGGAACCTCGAGGCAGGAGCTGATGCAGAGGTCATGGAGGAGTGCTGCTTACAGGCTTGCTTCCCCTGGCTTGCTCAGCCTGCTTTCTTATAGAATTTAGGACCAGCAGCCCATGATGGCACCACTCACAATGGGATGGCCTTTTGCTCCCCCTTTGCTCACTAATTGAGAAAATGCCTTACAGCTGGATCTCATGGAGGCATTTCCTCCACTGAGGTTCCTTCCTCTTTGGTGACTCTAGCTTGTGTCAAGTTGACACAAAACCAGCCAGTATATAGCATAAATAAATATGTAGGAAACTGGAGAGTGGTTGAAAGATTTGGAATATACCATGAAAGGTTTATTTAGCAGCATCTCAGGAACTAAAAACAGAGGAAGTGAGACAGGAAAACATGTAAAGAGAAGATGACTAAGGATCACAAAAGATGACAAAAGATGGGCTAAAATATCAATAAATCCTACCAAGGATAAGTAAAATGAAATAGTGTATCTGAATACATCCTCAATAAATTATAGAGTACAAAGATACATTCTTAAAAATAACAGCAAAGGAAAAGATAGAAAGTCAGTGGTGGTGGAGAGACTTAAAAAAATGGAAACCCAATTTAAATGACTACAGATTTCTCAAAGTCATCATGGAAGCTGAAAGTTAATAGAAAACTAGCTCCAGGCAATTGAGAGAAAATGACTGTGGGTATAGAACATTGTGCCAGTCAAGGAGTATCACTTAAGAGTTACAGTGAAATAAAGGGAACAGGCTTAAAAGAGATATTTATTACAATCCCCTACAAAGCACTACTAGAGGATTTACTAGAGAAAGAAGATGAATCCATAGATAAGGGATACCCTGAAAGAAGAGTGAATTAAGAAAATGGGAGATCCAAGATGGCGGCGAACAGTGTAGAAACGATCTGAGAACCAGATCAGAGATGGCAGACTAAGCATGTAGCCCAGCTGAGGACTCCTAAATGCCAATGTCTGGGTTTCCTGGACAAAAGAAGCCATTCCAGGAGCTAGGGATGCACAGTCCCAGACCCCCTGTGGATGGATCCCAAGCCCAAGGTACACAGGGTCACCCAGCACCTTCCACTCCTTGAACACAACTCCCGAGTACCAGGGACACATGACTCTGGACACCAGACTCCTCCTGCTTCCCAGAGGACCTCTGGACACCACCAAGGACATGGTTTCCAGCCTCTGGCCCAAGAGACCCATCTCCCTCTGAGGACCTCCCAGAGAAAAGGTACTTACAAAGTCTGGTTACAAGATGACAGAGCCCAGCATGCAGAGAATCTGAGTACCTACCAGGAGAGCAGGAGCTTCCAGTGAGCAATGCCAGCATCCTTTTGTGTTTCCTCTGAGACAGGAGGAGATCCTAGCAGCCAGATACACATGGTTCCAGCCTCAGACCTCCCAACTAACTCCGCCACCCCTAGGATGACTCCAGATTTCAGAGACCTGCATATCTAGTCTTCAGTTCACAGCTCTACCAGCTGTTCTGAGTAGACCTACTTGACCTCAGGTACCCACAAAGTGAACACCTCACACTCTAATCTCCATGCCCATAGATGCAACTAAGACATAACTAGAAGAGAAAAGCTTCAGGCTTTTCACAGAGATCCAATCCATAGCACACAACCCAGGCAGGGCCGAAAATCCCAGCTGGATTCAGAAATAATCAGCCATCACCAGTGACAAATAGGTGGCTAAAGACCAGTGTAAGAACACAGTCAACAAAAAATAGGGCAATATGGCCCTACCAGAACTCTAATGCAACTGAAACACAAGAAAATGACCTTAAATCTATGCTTATGAAGATTTTAGAGGCATTTAAGGAGAAAATGAATAAATCCCTCAAAGAAATACAGAAAAGCTGGGTGTGGTG
This sequence comes from Acomys percivali, assembly GCA_907169655.1. Taxonomy (NCBI): domain Eukaryota; kingdom Metazoa; phylum Chordata; class Mammalia; order Rodentia; family Muridae; genus Acomys; species Acomys percivali. The sequence continues at coordinate 149,601,834 of OU015744.1, read as the reverse complement.
GTGCTCACCTTTAATCCCAGCACTCAGGAGGCAGAGGCAGTTGGATTGCTGAGAGTTAGAGGCCAGCCTGGTCTACAGAGTGAGTCCAAGACAGCCAGGGTGACACAGAGAAACCTTGTCTCAAACAAACAAACAAATAAACAAAAGAAACAGAAATGAAAATATAGGAAAATACAATCAAACAAATAAATGCCTTCAAAGATATATAGGAAAATACAGTCAAACAGGTGAAGGAAATGAATAAAATGGTTCAAGATCTGAAAATGGAAATAGAATCAAGAAAGAATGTAGGCTCAGTTTTCTTAACCAATATATTTTATTACAACTTATTAACCAAGAGTATGTCACTTATAACCTAACTAACCAAAACAATAGGAAAAGAGGATTAAGGAACACAATAACAAAAGAGTAAGGATATCAGTTCCAAGGAACGATTCACCTGGCATAGTCAGCAGGATTTCTTCTGCTGGAACCTGGAATAACCAGAACCTGGAAACACAGCAGGAGCCGGAACCCAGAATCCTTCCCTCAAGTAGTTCTCTCTAGGAGCATTTCGAAGTGGATCAATGACCAGCCAAAACTATTTGAAGTCTCGAATAGCCCTGCCTCCAGTTCTGGGATCATTTATATATCTGCTCCCAGACTGTTCAGGGGATCTTCTCAGCTGGCAACAATCAAGCTCCCGCATGAGGCAGTTGGTCTTCTATTGGATTGACCTCACCTGTTCTCTCACAAGACTGTTCCTATCCTACACTTGGGATAATAAAAAACAGGTTTATCTCTCTGTCAAAAGAAAACACAAGCTGAGGGAATCCTGAGATGGAAAACGTAGGAAGGAGAAGAGGAACTACAGAGGTAAGCATCAAAACAGAATACAAAAGATGGAGGAGAGGATCTCAGGCATAGAAGATACAATTGAAGAAGTTGATATGTCTGTCAAAGAAAATATTAAATCAGAAAAATTCCTGACACAAACATCCCAGAAATCAAGGACACTATGAAAAGACTAACTCTAAGAATAATAGGAATAGAAGAAAAAGTAGACTCCCAGACCCAGTAAATATTTTCAGGAAAATTATAGAAGAAAATTTCCCCAAGCTAAAGAATGAACTGTCTTTAAACATACAAGAGGCTTACAGAATACCAAATAGATTAGACCAAAAAAGAAATTTACCCTGCCACATAATAATCAAAATCATAAATGTACAGAGCAAAGAAAAATATTAAAAGCTGCAAGGGGGGAAAGGTCAAGTAACATATAAAGGCAGAGCAATCAGAATTACATCTGACTTCTAAACTGAGACTATGAGAGTCAGAAGGGCCTGAACAGATGTCATACTGACCCTAAGTGAACATAGATGTCAGCCCAAACTACTATAATCAGCAAAACTTTCAATGACCACAGATGGAGGAAGCAAGATATTCAATGACAAAACCAAATTCATTTTTTATTAATTTATTCAGATTACAACTCAGTTGTTATCCCATCACTTATATCCTCCTCCCATTCCTCCCTTCCTCCCGCTTTCACCCTATTCCCCTCCCCTAGGTCTATGACCAAGGGGGACCTCCTTCCTCACTATATGGTCAGAGGCTATCAAGTCTCATCTTGGTAGCCTGCTTATTCTTTCTTTGAGAGTCGTCAGGCCTCCCCACCAAGAGGAGGTAGTCAAATATGGGGCACCAGAGTTCATGTCTAAGTCAGTCCATGCTCTCCACATGCCTGTGGAGAATGTCCTATCCATTGGGTAGATCAGAGTAGAGGTTTGATATTTACTGCTTGTATTGTCCTTGGTTAGTACAATTACTTGAGCATACCCCCCCCTGGGCCCCGATCCACCCATCATGATGTTCTTCTTGTAGGTTTCTAGGATCCTCTGGGCCCTTCTATTTCCCCATCTCCTATATTTGTCTTACCTAGAGTCCCAGTGGGATGTCCTCACATCTATCCCAATCTCCTGGTAAGTGAAGACTTTCATAGGACATGCATTTTGGGCTAGTGCCCAATTATAAGTGAGTATATACCATATGTGTCTTTCTGCTTCTGGGTTAACTCACTCAGTATGACCATTTCTAGTTCCATCCATTTGTCCACAAATTTCGGGATTTCCTTGTCTTTAATAGCTGAGTAGTACTCCATGGTATAAATGTGCAACAGTTTCTTTATACATTCTTCAACTGAGGGACATTTAGGCTGTTTCCAGGTTCTGGCTATTTTGAATAAGGCTGCTATGAACATGGTTGAGCATATGTCCTTGTTACATGGAGGAGTATCTTCCAAGTATATTCCAAGGAGTGGGATAACTGGGTCTTGAGGAAGCCTTATTCCCAGTTTTCTGAGATAGTGCCAGATAGATTTCCATAGTGGACAAAACCAAATTTAAACACTATCTATACACAAACCCAGCCCTTCAGAAGACACTAGAAGGAAAACTCCAATCAATGAGGTTAACTACACCCAGGAAAACACAGGATATAAATAACTTCATTACAACAAAACAAAAACAAGACAGGCACACAAACACTACCACCACCAACATTAAAATAAAAGGAACTAACAATTATTGGTCATTAATATCTCTCAACATCAATGGAGTCAACTCTCCAATAATGAGAGACAAATGAACCCAAGAAGCAAGCTGGAGTAGCCATCCTAATTTCTAATAAAATAGAATTTCAACCAAAATTAATCAAAAGATATGGGGAATGTAACTTCATTCTCATCAAAGGAAAAATCAACCAAGAGAACATCTCAATTATGAATATCTATGCCTCAAATACAAGCACACCCACATTTGTAAAACATTATTAAAGCTTAAATCACACATTGATCCCTCCACATTAATAGTGGGAGACTTTGACACCTCTCTCTCACCAGTAGAGATCATGGAGACAGAAACTAAGTAGAGAAATAATGAAACTAACAGAGGTCATTAACCAAATGGAGCTAATAGATATGTACAGATCCTTTTCACCCAAACACAAAAGATTATACCTTCTTCTCAGCACCTCATAGAACCTTCTCTAAAACTGACCACAAAGCAAGCCTCAACAGATACAAGCAAATTGATTTAACCAATTGTATCTTATCAGAGTGCCACAGATTAAAGCTGGATTTTAACAACAATAGAAATAACAAAAAGTCTACACACTCATGGAAATCGAACAACTCTCTACTCAATGACACTGGGTCAGGGATGGATGGAATAAAGAAAGAAATTAAAGGCTTCCTAAAATTCAATGAAAATGAAGGCACAACACACCCAAACTTATGAGACACAATGAAAGCAACTCCAAGAGGAAAGTTCATAGCACTAAGTGCCTTCATAAAGAAATTGGAGAGAGCTCATACTAGCAACTTAACAACTCACCTGAAAGCTCTAGAAAGAAAGGAAGCAAACTCACTCAAGAGGAGTGGACAGCAGGAAATAATCAAACTCAATGCCGAAATTAATAAGTTAGAAACAAAGAGAACAATCCTAAGAATCAACAAAACCAACTTCTGGTTCTTTGAGAAAATCATCAAGACACACGAACCCTTAGCCACACTAACTAACAGGCAGAGAATCTATACACAAATCAACAAAATCAGCAATGAAAAGAAGGACATAACAACTGACTCTCAGGAAATCTAAAGAATCTTACTTATAAACCCCTATTCCACAAAACTGGATAATCTAAATGAAATGGGCAGTTTTCTCTATAGATTCCATTTACCAAAGTTAAATTGAGTCCTATAACCCTGAAGCAAAATAAAAAAAAAAAAAAAGCCTAGGGCTAGATTGTGTCAGCACAGAATTCTACCAGACTTTCAAAGAAGAGTTAATACCAATATTCCTCAAAATATTACAAAAAATAAAAACAGAAGGAACATTACCAATCTCATTCTATGAGGCCACAGTCACTCTGATACTTAAGCCATACAAAGACTCAACAAAGAAAGAGAATTTCAGATCAATTTCCATATGAACATAGATGCAAAAAACCCAATAAAATACAAACTGAATCTAAGAACACAAGAAAAATATCTATCATGATCAAGTAGGCTTCATCTCAGGTATGGAAGGGTGGTTCAATATACAAAAATTCATCAACATAATCCATAATATAAACAAACAGAAAGGGAAAAAAGCCATGTGATCATTTCATCACATGCTGAAAAGGCATTTGACAAAATCCAATACCCCTTCATGATAAAAAGTCTTGGAAACACCAGGCATACAAGACACACACCTAAGCATAATAAAGCCAATATACAGCAAACATATAGACAGCATGGAGAGAAACTTAAGGTAGTTCCACTGAAATCAGGGACAAGACAAGGCTGCCCACTTTCTCTGTATCTCTTCAATATAGTACTTGAAGTCCTAACTAGAGCAATAAGACAATAAAAGGAGATAAAAGAAATACAAATTGGAAAGGAACAAGTCAGAGTATGGCTATTTGCAGATGATCTGATAGTATACCTAAGTGACCCCTAACAGAGAACTCCTACAGCTGATAAACACCTTCAGTTATGTGGAATACAAAATGAATAAAAAACAAAACAAAAACAGTAGCTTTCCTGTATACAAATGACAAATAGGCTGAGAAAGAAATTAGGGAAACAACACCCTTCACAATAGCCACAGATAATGGAAAATATCTTGGTGTAACTCTAACCAAGCAAATGAAAGTCTTGTATGACAAGAACTTCATGTCTCTAAAGAAAGAAATTGAGGAAGATATCAGAAAATGAAGTGATCTCCCATGTTCATGGATCAGTAGGCTTAACATAGCAAAAATGTCCATCTTACCAAAAAGGATTCAATGCAACCTCCATTGAAATACTAATACAATTCTTTATAGACCTTGAAAGAACCATTCTCAACTCTGGGGGAAAAAAGTCAGAAGAGCTAAAACACTCCTACACAAGAAAATATTATTCTGGAGGAATCTCCATACCTGATTTCAAGCTGTAGTACAGAGCAACAGTAATAAAAAACTGCATAGTATTGGCATAGAAACAGTCTGGTTTATCAATGGACTCAAACTGAAGACCCAGGGAAAAAAACCCATATACCTATGCACACTTGATTTTTGACAAAGCCAAAACTATACAATGGAAAAAAGAAAGCATCTTCAACAATGGTGCTGGTCTAACTGGAAGTCTACATGTAGAAAAATGCAAATAGATCCATATCTATCACCCTGTACAAAACTCAAATCCATGTGGATCAAAGACCTCAATATAAAACCAGAAACACTAAATCTATTAGAAGAAAAATGATGAAGATCCTGGAACTGATTGGCACAGGAGAGAACTTCCTGAACAAAACACCAACAGCTCAGTCTCTAAGATCAACAGTTAATAAATGGGACCTCTTGAAACTGAAAAGCTCTGTAAGGCAAAGATACTGAAAATAGAATAAAATGACATCCTACCAACTGGGAGAAGATCTTGACCAACCCTACATCTGACAAAGAGCTAATATCCAAAATATATAAAGAACTCAAGAAATTAAATACCATCAAACCAAATAATCCAATTAAAAAAAATGGGATTCAGAGCTAAATGGAGAATTCTCAACAGAGGAATATTGAATGACTGAGAAACACTTAAGAAATGCTTAACATCTTTAGTCATCAGGGAAATGCAACTCAAAACAACTCTGAGATTCCATTTTACAACTGTCAGAATGGCTAAGATCAAAAACTCAAGTGACAGCACATGCTGGCGAGGATGTGGAGAAAGGGTAACACTCCTCCACTGCTGGTGGGAGTGCAAACTTGTACAATACTTTGGAAATCAATCTGGAACTTTCTCAGGAAATTGGGGATAACTCTACTTCAAGACCCAGCTATACCACTCCTGGGCCTATATCCCAAAGATGTTCCACCATGCAATAGTAAAATTTGCTCAACTATGCGCATACCAGCTTTATTCATAATAGCCAGAAACTGAAAACCACCAAGATACCCTTAAACCAAAGAATGGATAAATAAACTGTAGTACATTTATACAATGGAATACTACTCAGCTATTAAAAACAAGATCATCCTGAGTGAGGTAAGACCCAGAAAGACATGCATGGTATGGTTATATACTCACTTATAGGTGGATATTAGCCATATAGTACATGATAACCATACTGCAACTCACAGACCCAAAGAAGATAAGTAACAAGGAGGACCCAAGGGATAATGCGTAAATCTCACTTAGGAGTGGAAATAGAATAGACAGTTGAAATGAGGAAACAGGGTAAGAGAGGGAGCACAGAGAGAACTAAGGGTCTATAATAGTCCTGAGGAGAGTGGACAGAGGACAAGCTGAAGACCTATGACAGGGTAAGCTCCTGTGAGGATATGAGGGTGACTCTAGCTGAGACTTCTAGTGGTCATGGAGACTGAAGAAGCCACTCTAACTAGACAGAACTCCTAGTGGAAGGAGGGGAACTCCAACCCACCCACAAGAAACTTCAACCACAAATTACCCTGCCTACAAGATGTGCAGGGACAAATACAAAGCAGATATTGAGGACATGTCTGACCAATGCCTGGCCCAACCTGTGACCCACCCCGTGGGAGACAGCCAACCCCTGACACTATTAATGATACTCTGCTATGCTTGTAGATGAGAGCTGTAGATGGGAACCTAGCGTAGATGTCCTCTGAGTGGCTCCACCCAGCAGCCGATGGGAACAAATGCAGAGACCCACAGCCAAATATTGAGTGGAGTGCAGGGAGTCTTGTAGAAGAGTCGGGGGAAAGATAGAAAGACTCAAAGATGACAGGAGCCACATAAAAAGACCAACAGAGCCAAGTAACCAAGGCCCAACCAGGACTGGATCTAGTAAGCAGCTCGGTCTTGGTATGGATCCCCTAGTAAGGGAAATGGGGGCTGAATCTGACATGGACTCTGTTGCCTGCTTTTTTATCACCTTCCCCTGATGGGCTTATCTTTCCAGGCCACTGGGGAAGAGGATGCACTCGATCCTGATGTGACTTTTATGTGTTGGGATGGGGAGCTCCTCTTCTCTGAGGGTTAGGGCAAACAGAGAGGGTGGGGCTAGGAGGAGAGGAGGGAGGGGGCTATGACCAGGATGTTAAGTGAATAATTGACAAAATTAAACAAAAAAGAAACTGATGACCATGTAAAATACAAGTAAGTTTCGACAGCATATGTTTTATGAAATATATGGATTCTGATATCTTACTTGTGAGGACAAACTAAATATCTGGCATCATTGAAGTATTTATATTAAAATATCTTTACTTTTTTCAGAAGATAGAAAACATAATAGTCAAATTAGTAGAGGAAATAAACACTTATTAATGGAAGATAAGAAAAAGGGGGATGCTAATTAAAACATAGGAAACAGAATAAAATTAGGTGGTATAAATTTATCTCCATAATCATAATAGTTATACTCTAGATGTCCTACTTCAGAGTGCTTTTAATGTATAGTTCTAAAATAGTAGTCTTGTATTACAGCAGGTATAGCTAGAGCCTGTGAAGGGTCAAAGTAAATGCATGGAATAAACTGGTATGTGGTGGTATTTTTAAAGGCTACGTGGCAGTGTCTGCACACTAGCCTTTCAGGCAAGAGACACTCCTGTGCGATGGTGAGATCAGACTTACCATCTCCTCAGCTTCCTACGCTGCTCTCTCTTAACACAATGAACGGAATGACTCAGGTGAAAATGTCTGTAGGTAAAACGTATAGCACAGCAGAGAACAAGCTTGTGGGATGCTCAGCCCCAAATGGAGTATCTGTGAAGGAGAGATAAATCTGTGGGTTCAGAACGGTCTTGTGAGAGAACAGGTGAGGTTAATCCACTAGAAGACCAACCACCTTGTGCGGGAACTTGATTGTTGCCAGCTGAAAAGATCCCCTGAACAGACTCTGGGAGGAGATATATAAATGAGCCGAAAGCTGGAGACAGGGCTTTTTGGAGACTTCAGATAGTTTTGGCTATTCATTGCTGCACTTCAAGATGCTCCTAGAGAGAACTACTCCAGGGAAGGCTTCGGGGCTCCAGCTCCTGCTGAAGTTCCAAGTTCTGGTTACTCCAGGTTCCAGCAGAAGAAATCCTGCTGATTATGTCAGGAGAATCATTCCTTGAAACTGATATCCTCTCAAGGAATTTATTTTGAAGTGTGACACAAAGAATATTGGTGCGCAGGCCTACCCGCCTTGTTTGTGGTTCCAGATTCAGCAATGACTGTCCTGGCTAGCTTTGACTGTCAACTTGACACAACAGAGTCTACTTCAAGAGTACGTCTAGCCCAAAGACAACCTGAGAAGGGAATCTCAACAGCGTGACTGTCCAAATCATATTATCTGTGGGGTAGGCCTTGTCTTGAGTGTTACTTGATGTAGGAGAGCCAGCCCACTGTGGGCAGCACCATTCCCTGAGCAGGTGGTCCTGATCTGCATGAGAACACTGAGTAAGCATGATCCTGAGAGAGCCAGTAAGCCGCATTCCTCCTGAGTGCCTTCCCTGATTTCGCTCAATGATAGACTTCAACTCTATGCTGAAGTAATCCCATTCCTCCCAAACACTGTGTTTTGGTCAAAGCGTTTTTCCTCACAGCAATAGAAGGACCTAGAACATTGGCCAGTAGTTTTGTCTTGTCTCTTGATGCCTCAGTTTTCCTCATCTATAAAACACATCCAGAAATACTTGATCTATGTGGCTTGAGTGAGAAAGTTAAAAGGGAATAAGGGACCATCTCTGTTAGCTCTTCAACAGATGTGATCTTCTTTATATCACAAAAAAGAAATTCATAAAACTTACAACTTCAGAAAGCAAATATCTATTTAGACTTTCAAGTTGAAATCCTTTTTTCTTATAAAGAGTTAATTAGCCATGAAATTAAATATTTATGGTTTCATAGAACCAATGTATTTATAATGTTAGAATATGGAAGTGTCTAGCCTAGAAATTCAAAACTTTCTTAATGTCTTTACAGCTGATATTTCTCCACTGGGAACATCTTGAAATTACAACGTATAATTATCTAAAAGGGAAGAGTGTGCCTCAAGGTCAATTAGGGAAGTTGCATGTGGTTGAATATTTACTTTGAGGTGTAGATGCTTACTGCTGGGTCAGGGGCTTGCTTGTGAGAGCTTTGATATTCTGAGCATTTCTTCCTTGTTTATAGATCATTAGGTGCTGCTCTTATTCCCACTGGGAGGGACCAGCTGTCCCTGTTTGCTTGGAATTTGCCAGTGTCCCAGGATGCAGGACTTTGGTGCTAAACTTCAGATGGCCTGAGGAAAAACAGAATGGTTGGTCACCCCATCCCCAACACACACACACACACACACACACACACACACCCCAATACCATAGAACTCATCTGGCAGCACTAACCACAACTACTGGGGCCATTTGTGAGTACCCTGCCCCACTGAGTACCAGTTTCTTGCTGCAGTAGTGAGAGGCAGACTTGGGGTTTGATGGGTCACCAGGGCTGCCACCTGGGAAGCAGCTTCTGAAGTCTGTGTGGGAAAGAGAAGAGAAATGTCTCCTCTGTCACACTTTATCACCTATGCACTGGAAGGAATAACTTACCACAATAGCAAACCTCCCAAAATCGGGATAGGGACCAGTGAGATGGCTGGGGAAGTAAAGGCCAAAGGCACTTGCTGCTAAGCCCACTGACTTAGGCTCAATCATGGAACTCACATGGCAGAAGAAGAGAACTGACTCCTCCAGGTTGTCCTCTCTCTCTCTCTCTCTCTCTCTCTCTCTCTCTCTCTCTCTCTCTCTCTCTCTCTCTCTCTCACACACACACACACACACACACACAACTTTAGCTTTAAGTACTTACACTTCTCATTTTGTGGTCCAAAGCAAGATTCCCCCTTTAAGGGGATGGGTGGGATTGCTAGCAGCATGAGAGGATCAGACAGCACTCTCTCCTTTCCATGGTACTTTTTCCCTCATCCCTTATCTGCTCAGACAATAGGAGCTCCTCCAGAGATGAATGGCCAACATCATCTACCCAAGTTGTGAGGTCAGAGCTCTGCCTATGGCTCACTGAGGCACCTGAAAAGTTTGTTTCTACAAACTCGTGTGTGATTACTATTACAATTCATAATGATCTTCACATCCCTCAAATTAAAGATTAACAGGAACAGCTGCCAGCCACCAAATCCAATTTGCATGACACTCCCTGCTCCTCACACCCATAGCCTCTTGCTTTGTGCTTCTATTTAAACATCTGCTCTGCTCTGTCATGTACATGTCACTTAAGCATGTGTCTATCTCTTTCATAAACCTATTGGTATTTAAGCGCTGGGGACCATCTCTCTTACGTTTGCATCACTCCTGGAACCTGTGAGAGTAATGGCCACAGAGACTACTCAATGGCTGCTTCCAAAATTGATAGCATCCTTGGGATTCAAGAAATGGAGGGATCAGAGAGTTGCCTTTTAACCTGATCGATACTTCACTCTGTTGATGAGATGAATACATGGTCTATGTTCTGCTGGCATTGTTCACTCTTGCATTAAATTACATAGAGCAGCTCATTTAGTAGGTAGTTCTGGTTTGAGAAGACTTGGCAGTGATAGAAAGGATGTGTGTATTAGAATAAATAAAAATCCAATTATCCCAAGCAACCTTTAATTGAAAAATCATTTGAGTGGCGCTATCCTTGCACAGAGAGCCTTTGTGGGCTGTTCAGCCCAGGCTGGCCTGTGTTCTGGCGTTGCTGTGATCATTCTCAGTCTCCATGGTTGACTCCAAGCTAAACCAGCCCTCACTGAGCATCTCCTGTGCCAGGGAACAGGATGAGTACCTGCACACAAGGAACCCTGTTCCCAAGATGTACAACATTTCAGTTTTGCATGATGAGAACAAGGTTAATTTAATAGCTATTGCTTAGCGCAACTAAAAAAATGTCTGGGTGACACATAGGATTAATTATAAGTTATTCCACTTTAATTTTTAAAGGAAAAGATTTCTGTGAGATGTCTCACTGTGCTAATTGCTCTGATGAGCAGGAGAAAAGGCAGACTTTTAGTTGTGACAATATCATAATCCTCTTGCCCAGAGCCACAATGAAGGGACATTCCCCAGAAATGCCTCATTCATGGCGCCATCTTCTTTTGTGATAATAGAAAGGGTGAGTTTTTTTGTTTGTTTGTTTTGCTTTTGTTTTTGTTTTTGTTTTTTGTTTTTAGTTGTGATGGCATTGTAGATGACCTCAGAGGTCTCCCTGGAGGAGCAAGGAACCCTCTCTAGTGTGTAAATAGGAGCGTGCTTCATGTTTGTGCATTAGAACAAAAGGAGGGATAATTACATTATAGTCACTTCTCTGGCATCCGTGGTCCATATAGACACTATGCATGGCTGCAGCTTGAAGCAAGTACACCGACATGCTTATTTCACTGAAGAAACACTGGCCCCAAGCTGGGACTGTTTTCCTTTTTTTTTTTTTTTTTTTTCTTTTGTTTTCTTTTTATATGCTCCTTTGTCCTGATCTAAGGAGAGAGAAAGAAGCTGGCCAATAATAAGGCCTCTGAAACACTGCAAGAGAACCGAGTCCCTTCTGCCCTGAATTAGGCAGTAGGACCAACCCTCCATTTACTTTGAGCAGATTGAAGAAAGGATATTGGCAGAGTACCCTGGAAAGTCTAGAGGAAGAGTGGGTGGGAAGGGTGAGGCAATGCCTGGAGAAAACATTTAGGGGGTGCTGTGGGACTGGGTTTCATCTCAAGTGGGATTTACCCCTCAGAAATCAGGAGTGGTTCCAACACATAGTTCTGTCTTTTATCTGCTAGCCCTTTGTCATGGTTAGAGGTGTCAACTTGGAGAAGGTTCTAGAATCACTGGGAGACTAGCCGAGAAGCCTCTGACGATGCCCGTGGAAGGCTGTTCTGATTTGTGCCCACTGTGGACACTGCCATTCTCTGGATGGGAACCTGGGCTATATACAAAGAGAAAAGGACGCACACAGAGCACGCATGCTCTTTCTCCACTTCCTGACTGTGGATGCCACATGACCAGCTTCAGCCTTGACTTCCCCCACTGTGATGCACTGCTTATTTTAAGTTAAAATAAACCCCCTTTCTTGTAAGTCGCCTCTGAAGGTGTGTTTTATCACAGCTATCAGAGAAGAGAGTAAGATCGCCTTTTTCTTTTGTGTGGCATTTGCTGCCATCTCTCAAACTTCAGCTCCCACCTCAGCTGCCCTAAGAAGTCTGTTTTACCTCCCGTTCTCTCCCCAACCTGAGGTGGGTGCCTTTCTCCACTCCTCTAAACCCTGGTACCTAGTTACTACTAGGAGGGAGGAGCTTTCTTTGCCCCTGATTTATTTTGGTAGTGTCAGGTAGACGGTCCAACACCTTTACACCTGCTCTGAAGATGATCAGCAATCTGAAAATGTTTGACACGTGTTCTACAGGGATCTTTTGACAGGTAGCTTTTCTTTTTCTTTTCCTTCCTTCCTTCCTTCCTTCCTTCCTTCCTTCCTTTCTTCTTTCCTCTTGTTTTGTTTTGCTTTGATTTTTGAGACAGAGTTTCTCTGTGTAGCCTTGGCTGTCCTGGACTTGCTTTGTAGACCAGGCTCGATTCGAACTCACAGAAATCCTCCTGCCCCTGCCTCCCTGAATGCTGAGATCACAGGCGTGCAACACTGCACCCAGCTGAAATGTAGTTTTTCAATTGTTAAAGTTCGTTGTCACTCTGTACCATAAAAATCAATCCTTGTTTATTAAGGCTTGACAACCCAACTCATCAAAATGCCACCCCTACCCACCCCATGTCTATTACTTCTAACACATGCAGGGAATTATTATCGCCATATCCTGAATTAGGACTCAGAAGTCTCATGACTCTGGAAGTCAGAGAGTTTGACAAGCCACTGGACCTGGACCACGGAGGTTAGGGGATGGGAAGGTTCAGTCTGTTTCTGGTAAGATGTGGTGAAGGAGCTGAGAGACCAAGGACTGGGTAAGAGAGAAGCGTGGGCCATTTGATGCTTAGGTTTGGTAAGACAAGAAGTTGGCATTTTCCTTTAAAATGAAGCTCCTGGATTGTCTTTCAATGGTTCATGCACATTACTCCTAGTTCATTTACCTTCTATAACCAAGAGTCTTTATATAGTGACACATCCCAGCATATCTGCGTTGCCAGATGTCTCTGAGTCAACTTTCTTTACGTAATACCAACTCCAGTAAACAAAATCTCCCAATGTAATCAGTACTGAACACTCATGCTATATGATGGTAAATCATGACTAAGTCAACCTTTCAAGATTAAAAAAACGCCTTCTTTGTATATCATCATTTAAAGGAACAAAGAAAGCCAGTGGGGATATTTTGGAAATTATGGAACAATTTTCATCAAGGGGGCTTGTAAATAACATCAGTGGCTTCACTGGTTGGGGAAATGTGAAAATTATGTATGTACAGGAAATACTAGAATATTCCCAAAGTCATAGCAGACAGTCATGTGTCAGATATCCCCATCAGTGAAGGACCAATGAGGCAGTGATTCTATAAAACATCCTGTGAGCCTGGGGACACTGTGGCTAATTTAGTCTTTAGAAATACTTCCTAAGATATTAGCAAAAATCACATAAAGACCTGTGTTTTTTGTGTTGTCGTTGTTTGTGTTTTTTTTTTTAATTTTGTCTTTGTCATTAAACATCTTTATTGGCTATTTGCAAGCAATTTAAAGATTCACATATGATATACAGAATAGAACAAAATACCACTGTGCGATGAGGCCCATTTTCTTTAGTTTAGATTGCATTTAAGAATTGAATGGCTAGAGGCAGTGGGTGGTACACTCCTTTAATCCTAGCACTTGGTTGGCAGAAGAAGGCTGGATCTCCTGGGTTCGAGGACAACCTGGTTTACAGATCAAGTAGGGCAGCCAGAGCTACACAAAGAAACCCCTGTCTCCCAAAACCAAAGTGTATGTGTGTGGCAGGGGCAGAAATAAAAATTTGAATTGCATTAATTTTAAACTAAGCCCATGAAAATCAGTGCTTGATGGGGAAGTTGAATGGCGTTTTAGCTGATTAACACTGCCATGTTGTGTCAGGTGATCATCCTGCCCAGGTGACCTTTAAAATATGGTTCTGACTCACATTCAAAGTGTCACCTCAATTCATGCATAGACTTTAGCTGTTTGGTGAGATATGGTCAACACCAGCAGCACATTGGTGAACCAAACTCTGAGCTTCTTACTTGAGACTGATTATAACTTAATGAATAGCCTAATCCATTCTATTGCGATAACAGATTATTCACTGAGGAGAACACATTTTTTTGAATGCATGATACTTTTATTTAAACACACATATATACAATGACAACAAAGGAAATGGTGAAGAATCCAGCGCCGCGGCTGCATGCATCGGTGGGACAGGCAGACTGGTTTCACAGGACGAGATGAGATGTGGGCGGAAAGTAGGAAAAGTCAGGAGAGTAAGTTTTACTTCCCGTCACCATATGGAAGGGTCTTCAAGCCTGTAAGACGCAAGAAGAAAATCATGGAAGAGTGGCTGCCTGGTTCCCTGGGGCCTTAGAAGGGTGAGGCACTCAGGCCTGAGCAGCAGGATGATCAGAAGCATCTGTGAGGCCTCCTGTTGGCATTCTAAGTTAAGAGGCCACAGGGAACAGTGGCGTGATGCAGACCCAGTTCATCAGCCTTTGACCATGGGAATTGGGGTCTCTAAGGGAGTACTTAGAAGGCTGTGCATATCAAAGGAGCGGAGGGACTCCAAAGCACTTCTGAAGATCAAAACTACAAGAGTCACATGAAACTGTAACAAGCAAGTTAGTGTTATTCAACTCTGAATATGCTTCCACTGTTTTCCAGCAAGCCTTTTATGTAGTGAGATGCTATTTATTAGATTATAAAGAGCCCCTTTTAATAAAGCAGCATTCACATGCAACTCCAAGGCTATCAACTTTTGTCTCCTTCTAATTGCACATGATTGAGTCTGTCAGTCAGGGTGCAATTAACTTTATTTCCTGCGCTAACTGTGTTATTTCAGGCTACAAAACAAAGCAGGCAGTGGAGTTCTAAGTAGGTCTGGATCATTATTTCCAAATCCTAAGTATACATAGGCTACCCTAAACTTTTACTGTGGCAAATATTCCATGCATATCAGTGAGACACGAAAAGATGCTTATTGCTCAGTGTCAAAAGCAGCACCTATGAATTTCCCACCATTCCCTGGCATTTACTGGTTAAGTCTAGGTTGAAGCCTCCAGGGATAGATGCACTGGACTTTGTTCAAGTTCAAACGATTGCTTGCCTCTGCAAAACTATCTGGTTGATCATTTCATGGGAGAACCGAAAGAGCACTGAGGAGGGTGAGTGGTCCTGCTGCCACCCATGCGTTCTCCAGGGGGAACCTCCATGAAGAGTGATGCTCCAGTCATACTCACTGAGCAAGTGTGCTAGTGACCTCTTCTGGGGAAGATGGTTTTTAATGATGTAGAGTTCTGGGTCTCAGGGGCCTAGCTAGGGAATGGAGATGCCATGGGACTGGTGTGTTGAGATCAAGGCAAGCTCAGCAGAGCAGGTTAGGGTTTTAAAAAGTGAGGCAGATTCTGCCTCTATCAGCAGTACCCTTTCCTTGTCCAGGAGGCACCTGCTTAGCCCAAGGATGAACCCTTAGGTTTGAGCAGACACCTGTCCCAAGACCGATCTGTACGCCAAGAAAAGTTCCAGGCTACAGATACGCTCCTAAGGATAGTCCGTTACCCAACAGTAATCCATTGAATAAAGTAAATCAGTATATTGAACAAAAGTACATCAGAAAGTAGAGAAAGGCATCTGACTTATCTCAAGTTTTGAGTAAAGCCAGGAAAGGTAGAGTCAAACACCCGAAGGACGTGGGCTCTACGAAAACTAGATTGTCCAGCCCAAATGGATGATTGGTCATCTCAATTCCAAGATGGAGGCTTTCTCTCTGCTCCCTTACTTCTAACAAGGTGAGACTTTCTATAGAGTATAAATTCTGAGTCAAACGCCACTCACATGTAGAAAGGGACACCAAATATTATGCATTAGAAAGCAATATACCCTGGAAGTTGAGATGTGCCGGTGAGTGCATGGGAAGCAAGGTCATTCCCGAATGGTCCTCCATCCCATCTCTCTTTTCTGGATGCTTCCATCCTAATGTTCACATGGATACCACCTGCTTCCCCTAGCTCCCCTCCCCCGGCATCTTAAGCTCTGTATCAACATCTCCATCCCAAGCCTTGCCATACCTTGTTCTGGGGACATTGTCTGTGCTTTCTCTCATTAAGAGGTCTGAGATGAGGGTCTCAGGGCTAGATCTCTTGCCATATCTGAAACAAGAAGAAAGTAAAATTGAGGTTTTATAAAGTAAGCTTGGGGTAGCTATAGAAGAGAGAAGGAGAGTGTCCCACTAAACTCAAACATTATTTCCAATTGTCCATCTGCTAATAAGTATTCTCAGAGTGTGAAGCATATGTCAACAGCAGTTTTATCATAACCATGTGTGTGTGTGTGTGTGTGTGTGTGTGTGTACATACATATGCATATGCATATCCATATACATACAAACTGGTGAGATGGCCCAGAGGGTAAGAGTGCTTGCCATGCAGGCCTCATGACCGGGGTTCAATCCCCAGAACCCACAGAGGAACTGGAGAACCAACTCTGGGAAACTATCCTCTCACTTCTACAGGCAGGTGTCTGCACGCATACATCACACACACACACACACACACACATACACACACACACCAAACGATAAACAAATACAATTTAAAAGTTACAAGGATTCAGTTTTCCTTAATTACTTCATGTTTTATTTTTGAGATTATACTGTAACCACATCATTCACCCTTTCCTTTTCTCCCTACAAACACTCACGTGTACTCCTTCCTCAGCCCTACTTCAAATTTGTCGACTCTTATTATCTAATAATGGTTGTTGTTGTTGTTGTGTATTTATAAATATATAAATACAACCTGCTCAGTGTAGATAATGTGCCTTGTAAGTAAGGTAGATAATTTTTTTCCCAACCTTGTGACAGTGAAACATGATTTTAAAATGTTTCCATAATCATTTGATTGATGATCCGCAACAGTTTAAATCTTAACGAGGAGATAAGGTGACATTCTAGGAACTGTCCTAGAAAAAGAAAAACCACCCAGAATAATGATGTTTGAGGCCCACCTTTGTCTTTGAATCTCTGTGTGAATTTGTAAAACTAACATCAAGGCGTGAGCCATGGCTACATCAGTGTCTATGAGGAATGAACACTAAGCAGCACTCCAAGAGAGACACCGCAACACACACAAATACAAGTGGCTGCTGCCTGCATCGCATCCACCATTACATCTCCATACTCACAGTGCTATCACCATAGCTTTACCACCACATCTCCATCATCACTATTCCCTCCTTACAGCTCCCAACACACCCTGAGTCTTGCATTTTCCTACTGTCTGTCGGTGGTACCAGTGCTTTCTCTGAGGCATGAAGAAGACCTCCTGGCCCACAGAAACATTTCTGTGGGTCCTCAATCCTTTGCCTCTAGTAGGATATGCTGAGGACAGTATATGAACTTGAGGTTAAATTCATCTGTAAGGATAAAATAGACCACCCGCTTCAGAGCACTGCTAAATGGGCTCGACAAGTTGGTACCAAATTATATCACTTTCCCATTTCTATGAAAAGGCACAGGGCACCAGCAGCCACTCCATTTCCAAACGAACACTTGGCCTGGCCTGCATGGATTAACAAAAAGGTAGAACAGCTGGAAAAAGCTGACAGATGTGCTAACCCAGCACGACTAAATCTAAATGCGTTGATGAGACTTCTCATCAAGATGATGGCTCCTTTGCTGAGACTCAAGGGAAGTAAAAGCAAACTAACTCTCACTTCCTCACCCCCAGTGCTCTCTTCTTCACCCTCCAACTCTCTCTCCCATCACTTCTTATGGTTTTCTTCAAGATTAGACTAGCGGTGGTTTGCACTTCCTTTCAGTTGGTTTTGCTAATCTTCATACTTTAGGCAACCATCCTGAATTCATTTACCTTTATCACGGTCCAGTGAGCCAAAGGACTGGCAACTGATTTTCTCCACTTGCCAGTCAAAAATCTACAGGCTCACAGGCCTGCTGGCATGGTGGCTGGCCGGGCACAAGGCCCTTTCTCTAACTAACTCTGGCTTATCCTTCTCTGTAATAGAAGAGCTTCAAAAGTTGAGTCCCCAAGACAAAGGTTTCTCAAACCTGGCTTCACATTAAACTCACCTGGGGGTGCCTTTTAAGGTCATAGAAAGCCCAGATTCCATCTCAGAGGGCCCCATTTAATTGGTGAGGGTGGAGGCCAAGTCATTCAATTTTAAAGTTCTCCATGCGGTCACAACACAGAGCCAAGAAGGAGAAACACTAATCTTGGGCTGTACGTCTTAACCTCTGCAGCACTAACACTTGGGGAAGATGATTCTTAAGCGGGGTGGGGCATGGAAAGCTGGGTTGGGCATCCTGGGATATTTAACAGCATACCTGTCAGCTCCACACTGGATACTAGTAGCACTCGCTTCTGATGGTGCCAACAAAACAAGTCTCCCCAAGCCTTGTCCAAAGTCCTAGGGAGTATAAAATCACCTCCACCTGAGAAGTACTGTTCTAAGGAACCATACAAGCAAGAGGTGATAGATCTGTAGAATAGAGTAAGGAATTCGGGCTCTAGAACAATGGACCAGCAGCATGTACAGCAACGGGAAACTAGCTACCAACAGGACTGGCAGCAGGAAGGAAGAGAATAATTACAGATGAAGCAGTCACAGATGATATGGTAATTTTCAAAGGCGTGGACCTCTGCATGGGACTCTTTGGAAGCAAGTGAAGGAGTACACAATGGGGCTTCCAGAGGTTTCTGAGGAGAGCTTTTTACCAAGGTGACACAGGGAACTAACTGCCATAGGGACCAGCTCATGCCTGTGACATGTAAGCCCCCTTCCCTATGTTCTCCCTCAAAGATGGTCCAGATTACATTGGCTGTTGATGATGTGACCCCCTCCATGGAAACTCAGGAGAGGGTTCCAATTCCATAACCCCTAAGAAAGCTTTCTGAAAATGCCCTTAGTTTTATGGCCTGCAAAGTAGAGACAGTTAAAATCACTTCATAGTTTTGAGGAAAAGACTGAATGAGATGACTGGGCAAACATGAAATGGGATCATGCCATGCAGTGTGGCCAAGCTACATAGCAGTGAATGTGAGTTCTATATGTTACATTTAAGTAAATGTATGCATGCTCCATGGCATCATTTTAACTGTGTACTTCTTTTCTTTGAACCCCATGGAGTAAAAAATATTGAAGTCACTGACTTTCTGGGAAGCCAGATTATTAGGCTCAAACATGAAATTGCTTTTTACTTGTCAATGGTCAGATTTCAAAAGATTATGAGCCGTTATTGCATACACGGTGGGACTGTTTTCCCCAGAAGGCTTTCCGAAGACCACATGCCTTTCTGATGAAGTTCAGAGCAGACAACGGTTTAGAAGCACATCCTCCTTTTGGTGTCCCACGTAGCCATTCTCTGAGTCATGAGCAGTTTAACCTCCCTCTGGTAATTTAATGCACATAATTGAAATATGCTAAGCAAGACACATTAGTGGCCCCAAAGAGCTTGCCTCTATAGTTGTTCAAGGTTCTCAATAATTAAAATGTGTTGTAAAATGAATTAGAACTAAGATGCACCGACTTTGCAGACTAAGTCTCATATCGTTTGTAAAATAGCTTGGATTTGATTTTTTTCCCTTGATTTTTAATGCTGAGAGAAAAAAACAAGACACCTGTTTTTGTTTGTTTGTTTGTTTGTTTTTGTTTTTTTACTTTCTCAGCATTAAAAATAAAGACCACCTGTCTCAAGCCCCAGGTAACCCTGAGATGGACCCACCAGAGTCACTAATATGAAGGTTTTTGCTTTGTTCTGTTTCTTCTAAATAAGACAAAAATCTGAGCACTTTCCTTTCAGAACTCAGTTGCTATAAAATGGGGGGAAAGTCGGCTTTTTAAGATCATCTGGGGATTTTCAATTGTGGCGCTGAAATAGTTGAGAAGAAAGAAACCCATGGTTCTGTTTGTTTGTTTGTTTGTTTGTTTGTTTTCTCCCTAAATGCTGCCTCTCAGTTTGCCCTGGGCAGGCAGGAAGATCTGCACCTTTTTAACAGCCGGGCATTGTCCCTGGTTTTCTTTGGTGGTGGCTGTTTATTCTAGATCAAGTTTCCTCCTCCCTGCACATCACACTGCTGCACCCCTGCTCCTGTCACAGGCTCTCTCCCAAGAGGGTGCTGGGTAGGCAAAAAACTCTGAAGAGGTGGGTGGGAGCAGACACACACACCCCAGAGGCCCAGGGCTTGCAGAGTAACTGTAGTGGCGACAAAGAGAATGAATCCAGTTTGTGTAGTGTGTACGCTGCTCACACATTTATATAGAGCTGAATTTGTGCCCAAATCCTGCCCTATGCTAGGACAGAACACGGAGAAAGAGAAATCGCCGCTGTCCAAGGTTCCTAGAACCACATTTTTTTTTTTTTTTTTCAGGCTTGGGGCTCCAGGTACCAGCGACCTATGCACCCACCTCTGCCTGGTGATGAGGTTGATGTAGTGTCGCAGAGCCGAGTAGTATCTGGCCATGTCCTCCGCTGGCGCGTCCTCGCCTGGATTGTCCGGCTTGGAAGGGTACCCCTCAGCCAGCATGCCCAAGCACGCGAGCAGGGACAGAGCGAGGGTCAGTCCACACAGCCCCATTCGCTTGCTACCTAGCATCTGTGGGTACAGAAGGCTCTCAGACTTGGGGGTGCTGAGGATGTTCGCCCCAATTCCCGCTACCACTCTTAACCCTCATCTGTTCCTATCCCAGACCCCCCGGGGAGGGGGGAAGCCCGGATAGGGCAGGCACCACTTCTAGAGTCTTAGCGACCACCTTCCCTGACCAGTCCCCTCTGCCCCGCCCCCATATCCATGAAACTTCCCTCCAAGTCGCCGGGTGGTGGTCCTCTTTTTAGAACACAATTGGAGGTTCTGCCCTCTAGCTTAAAGAACGACCACTTTTCTCCTTCCCTTCCTAAATCACCCTTAGACGAGAAAACTTTTCTTCTGGGTCATTTTTGATCTGTGTGGCTACAGGCCTTGTGACGGATACCCAGGGTGTGGCAATAGAGCCTGCAAAGGGGGCCCACAGGCTCAGTTCGGATCCTGGAGGTAACAGGCCTCTCCACGCCAGGGATAGCATTTGGGGTTCCTGGTTGCATCCAACCAACCCACCAACCCACCAAGCCAACCAAAACCCACTGCTGTCCTGGGATAGGGACCCCCCCCCATGTTCTTCTCCATACCCTCAAAAATAATCGATATAGAAGAGGGGTGCCTAGCCAGGAAAGCCCCGGGGGAAGGGCAGGTGGACAGTGGGACCAAAGTCCAGCAAGTGGAATTTAGCCGCCAAAAAGAGCTGAAAGTGGAGCTGGCAGCGCAGGCCCAGGGGACCGACTGAGGAGCAAGTTCATGGGCTCATGGGAGCCCGCGCCCTTGTCCCAGTTGGTCCTGGAACTCACCGTGAAGTGCGGGCTGGCGTCGCTGTGCGGCGGGTGCTCTGCTGTGGGCGCCTCTCTGAGGGACGAAAGCCACCGGTGGGATGCGGAGAGCCAGTCGCCACCGGGCTTTTATGGAGCGCCCTTGTCGCTGCAGGAGGGGCCTGGGGAGGGTGGGGGCGAGTCACGCCCGGGTGACTCCCACCGCCACTTCCCGCCCCCAGCGGCGGGGGAGGAGGCTGGAGACATAGCCTCTCGAGTGGCGCGTCTGGAGCCACCCACACCCCAATTCTCCGCGGCTGCTCTGCGGGAAAAGGGAACAACAGCCAAGAGCGAGAATCCCTCGGAGCCCGCTCTACTTTTCCCCGTCGAGTCCCTCAGGAGAGAGGTGCAGCGGGACCGCCTCGGTAGCCTGTCGGGGGAATTACCTGCTCTAGGCGCTAGGGTCTGTGGGGACCAGAATCCTGTACTTGGGGAGCATCTCCGGGGCCCGCGCGACAACTATGTGCCTTGGGAGGGGAGGCAGCCCAGCAAGGTTTTCCCGCGCCTGGAGCAGCTGGCAGCGGAGCCCTGAGTTCCGGGCTCCAAGGTCTCCAGAGGCTTCCTTGGATCTTGGATCTAAGTCTTCCCCTTCCCTAAAAGGTAGACCCTGCCCCCAAGCACTTGCCCCAACGAAGCTAGCCAAGCTTAGCGCCGCCAGAAACTACCCCGACCCCAGCCATTCACTTGGAAGCCTGTGGTTCAGGAGGCTTCTGTATCTACAGCGCAAAGTGGCGATGACTCTAGTAGCAGCCCCAACTCAAGTCGTCCCGCTCCTGTCCGCTAGCCTTCTGAAGTCCTGAGGAGGCTCAGTTAACACCCGAATGTGTACTCGTTTTCAGATTGAAGTGGAGCAGATTAAAAAGACCAACATCATTGTGCTCATAGCGTTAAACCTGTTGAATAAATATGAACGAAGTTGAAATTATGCTTACAAGATGGGGATTTTACACGGTATGCTTGAGTTAGGGCCCCTGGGAGTTTGAATCTAAGAAAAATGGTACATTGCTAACATGGAGCTTACACATTATTTTGAAGCTAAAATAAATTATTTCGTTCAAGTGCCACTTTGTGTGTTGTTTAAACAGTGCCAAATTAACTATCAATTACAGAGAGAGGGAGAGGGAGAAGGAGAGGTTATGTGATTAGATGATAATTTTGAACACCAATATCCATCCCAGCTTGAGGACTACACTTCCCATGTGTCAGAACCCTGCACCAGGGCCATAAACACTAGGCTGTCAGGGCTGCTCTTGTGCGCACATGATGACCTTTCATAAAAGAGCAAAGCATCTAGCGTGCCCCCTCTGATAAGGAGAAAGGCACACGCCGCTATTCAGTAAAGTAATCTTATTTTTCTAGAGTGCATCACTTCGGTTAAAGCTTGGATTTAGCAGGAGTCACATGATCTGAGAGGAAGTCCGCCTCAGGGAGGCTCCACTTGAACAGGGGGCTCTGTGGGAATCTGATTAACTTACTTTATCATGCTGGTGCCTCGAGAACAAGTGCTTTTCCCTTCAGCATTTGGAAAATAAAGCCAAGGACCATGCATGTCCTGTTCCCTTCCTTATTATCCAAGCTGCATCATTTGGCCTTGAGATTTTTTTTTTTTTTTAACTCGCTTTCATTCTCCCGATATCATCCCATCAATTAACCCCTCCCTTCCGTGGTTTCCTGTAAGCTCATAGAAACAAACACCCCTCTCAACAACCAAGATCAAATGTCATTCAAAGCAGCATCTCCTAGCTGCTGCCAGCTCTCTCCTTTGTTCCAAAGTCAAGCTCACTGAATCATTTATGTACATGATTATTTATTTTGGTAGCTTTTCTAAAGTGTTAAAATAAGCTAAGATGCTTCGAGCATTTGAAATATTCCCTTGAACATACATATACATCCACGAAGCCACAAAGAACATAGGTACATCCCCCCTGAACCTTTGCCAACTCCCTTCTGTTTGACCTCCTTCCCCACCTCATACCCCCACTCAGAGTTGTTTGCATTTCTAGCCTAGTTCCACAGTAACTTCTTGTCTCTGCTTTTAATGTTTTTGTTTTGTTTTTTTAATGCAGCACTCTTAAGCTGAGACTCACCCAAAGTCAACAGCATATACTGTATGTACTTTTGTCGCCTTTCCATTCCACCATACCCCTTGACTTTAAAAACCATCTCAGCTTCTTCTAGACCCCACGCTGTCTCCAGCTTGTGCTGTGACTAACGCTGCAAGGACATTGATTGATAAGTCACATCTGTGTTGATGTCAGCAATCATTTCTCACGGGGAAACAAACGTTAAATGGCCAAGTGACGTGAGTTCTGTTCCACAGTTCATTGCCAGTCTGTTTTGTTTTGCGCTCTCTCTCTCTCTCTCTCTCTCTCTCTCTCTCTCTCTCTCTCTCTC
>OU015744.1:149564510-149577856 GCA_907169655.1 Acomys percivali | reverse complement strand
TCTCTCTCTCTCTCTCTCTCTCTCTCTCTCTCTCTCTCTCTCTCTCTTCTATTTTACTATGTGTTTAGTTGCTTCATCTTTTCTGTTCCAATATGTGATCCTTGTCAGTTTCATCCAGTGATTTTGCACCTTAGACAATGTAACTTTCATCTTTAGGATTTCAGCGTGGGCCTCCTTAACAGTCATCATGTCTGTATTCTAGGTTTTCCACATATTGTTGTTATTATTGCTACTACTGTGGCATTTGAAATAGGTTCTCGCTACATAGTCTAAGCTGGTCTTGAACTCTCAATAACTGTTTCAGTCTCCCAAGTCCTAGGACTGCAGGCTAGTGTTGTCAGGGCCAGCTGGACATGTATAATTAATAGCTTCTATCATCCATGTAATTGCTGTATTTGGGTTGATTTCCCCACGCGATGACCTGCATCTCCTCGGCTCTCTGTATGTCTCATGATCTTTGGTAGGATGTCAGATAGCGTGGATTTTTTTTACCTTGCTGCCCCTTGGACTTTTTGTGTCCCTATAAACTCCTGAGCTTTGTTCTGGCATAGTGAAAGCTCTGGAAAGAGTTTTGCCAGGCTGCACGTTGTACATCGGTTTTCTTGCATGGCGCCAAGCTGGCTTCATTTTTTTTTTCTACTTTCAAAGTAGGTTTTTTTCTTGTGACAGCTGAGGGGACGAGCTTTCCCCTATGGCTGTTGCACTACGCTACTCCCATCCCTTGTGAGTTGTGGAGCCTCTTTCTTTATTCGTGTGTGTGTGTGTGTGTGTGTGTGTGTGTGTGTGTGTGTGTGTATTTTCTGAGATCCCCTCACATTCTCTCTGCCTACCTCCGCATGGCAAGCCCCAGCTTCTGCCAAGGCTGCCTGAGTCCCTCCGCTCTGCAGGACAACATGGCTGATTCTCCAGACAGTGCATTGGTGCCATTTCATTGCTTTCTATTGCCAGGCAATCACTATCCATTCCTGGCCGATGCCTAGGTTCTAAGAGTTGTTTCATTTATTCTTGCCTAAAGTTGTCACTGATTCTAGAAGCCTCTGAGCATGACCTTTCTACTACAGCCTCTGTCTGCTTCTTCAACCTGGGCTTGGTCACAAAACCACCATACTCCATGTTCAGGCTACTGAAACTCTGTCCTATCTCACTATGGAGCCCACAGTGGCCACAACATTCCTTTAAAGATTGTCTGAGGGCTGTAGCTGTCTATTGAAGCGCACACATGTGTGATGTTTTTAAGTCATTTCATGTCTTTAATATTTTGTAATTGTAAGCTCCGTGATACAAACAGAGGAACACCTGTCTCTTAGTAGGTGTTCAGCTGCTTGAAACTGGGAGTCAGTTTGTCACTATCTATTGTAGAGAAATTTTAATTCAGAACATGGCTTCTCTGGCAAGGGATGATATCTTAAGACCTTCTAGGTCTGTGTGATCTGGCTGGAATACAAACACACCTTTAATCCAGGAGACAGAGGCAAGTAGATCTGAGTTCAAGGCCAGCCTGGTATAGAGAAAGTTTCAGGTAAAGAAAAACTTAGGTCCAGGCTGGTGGTAAAAGTCTTTAATCCCAAACAATGAAGGTAAAGTTAGTTTGTAGAAGGAGGCATCCAGGTTTGAAAGTGATGTCTAATTGAGTGGCAGAAAATGTGATGAATCAGAGAAGGATTTAACAGAATAGGATATTCCCAACTCTCAGGAGTAGAGAGAGGAAAGGGAAGCTATTTAAGGGGCAACACAGAGAGGAAGGAGGCAGTTTTAATGGAGAGAGGTTGAGCTAAACACAGGTGAAGACTGAATGAGCCAGAGAATGACAAGGAGCCAGACGATTAGAAAAGATTCCTGGAGTTAGTGTGAGGCGAAGCAGAGCAATTCAGAGGCTGAGAGAAAAGTCAGATGGAATAAGTAAGGTGGGAGAGGGAGTCTGAGTCAGAACAGCTGAGTTAAGCTAGCTAGCCCAGAGCTTAGAAAGAACAAGTAAGGGTGAGCTGATTAAGGAGTAATTCTTAGAGGCTGAAATATTCTAGGCCCAGGTTAGATTGTAGTGAGGCTGGAAGCTTCTAGGCCTAAGTTAGTAGACAGAGGCAGTAAGCCTTCCAGACTATCTATCTATCTATCTATCTATCTATCTATCTATCTATCATCTATCTATCATCTATCTATCATCTATCTATCTATCTATCTATCTATCTATCTATCTATCTATCTATCTATCTATCTACCTACCTGTCTATTAGTTAAAGTTTGTTAGGATTTCATAGGCCCAACAAACTCCTCAAGGGAACATTATAGACAGAGCAGAAGTCAAACATAGAGACAGGTATACAGTCTGACTAATAAGTAACAAACTCCAGGTGGTGGGAGATACCTGTATTTCTGCTTGTTTTCTTTACACCCCATACCAAACACCAGTCTTTTAATTTTCATTTTCATCAAGCCTAATGCAGCAGTATTATATACTTGACTGCTCTACCTCTACAGTCCAGGGACAAAGGAGATAATTCAACTTTAAAAACCAACTCAGTTGAGGGACATCTAGGTTGTTTCCAGTTTCTGTCTATTCATAATAAAGCTGCTATGAACATTATTGAACAAATGTCCTTGCAGTACAGTGGAGCATCTTTTGGGTATGTGCCCAAGAGTTGTATAGTTGGGTCTTGAGGTAGAGCTATTTCCAATTTTATGAGAATGTCCCAGAATGATTTTCAAATTGGTTGTACATGTTTTCACTCCTGCCAGCAATGCAGCAGTGTTCCCCTTTCTCTACATCCTCGCCAGCATGTGTTGTCACTTGAATTTTTCATCTTAGACATTCTGATAGGGGTTAGATAAATCCCAGAGTTGTTTTGATTTGCATTTCCCCGATGACTAAGGACGTTGAGCATTTCTTTAAGTGCTTTTCAGCTATTGGAGATTCCTCTGTTGAGAATTCTCTGTTTAGCTCTGTGCCTCATCTTTTAAATTGGGTAATTTTGTTCATTGGTGTTTAGTTTCTTGAATTCTTTATATATTTTGAATATTAGCCCTTTTTCAGATGTAGGGTTGTTGAAGATCTTTTCTCAGTCTGTAGGCTGCTGTTTTGTTCTGTTGACAGTGTCCTTTGCCTTACAGAAGCTCTAGATATCCCTCAATGGAAGAACAGATAAAGATACATTTACACAATGGAACACTACTCAGCTATAAAAAAACAAGGAAATCACGAAATTTACAGACAAATAGATGGAACTAGAAATGATCATCCTGAGTGAGGTAACCCAGACCCAGAAAGGCAAGCATGGTATGCACTGACTTATAAGCGGATATTAGCCATATATCACACGAAAACCATACTACAAATCACAGACTTAAAAGAAGCTAACTAACAAGGAGGGCTCAAGGGAGGCCCTCCTCGAATCTTCCTCAGATGGGGAACTAGAACAGACAGTGGAAGAGGAAGTGGAGAGAGAACTGGATAGGAGACGGTGTGGGGTGGGGGGGGGGGGAAGGGGGAGGAGCAGATGAGGGGAGGGGAAGTTTGGGAGCCTGGGAAGAAAAGGGAAACCAAAGGCAGAAGCCATCCCTGAGAGAAACTGGAGATCTGTGACAGGGTAGGCTACAGAGAGGATATGGGGACAAGGCCTCTAGATGAGCCTCCTACCAACTAGCAGCAGGGGACATGGGGACTGAGGAGGCCACCTTTTAGCCAGACAGGATCTATAGTGGAGGGAGGGGAACACCAATCACCTACAAAACCTTTGAACCAAAATTTACCCTGCCTCAAAGTTATGCAGAGATAAAGATAGAGCAGAGACTGAGCGAATGACCAACTGATGCCTGGCCCTTACCTAAGACCCACCTGAGATCTTTGCCACTCTGATAAGTGTTAAGATAGAATCTCAGAGTCATTTTGATTTGCATTTTCCCTGATAACTAAGAAGGTTGGTCCTTCTTAGTCCTTCTTAAAAATAAAACTAACTCACCTTCTCTCAGACCCCAGATTGTTATTCGCTTGTTTAGTGACTAGCTTTGCAAAGGCACTGATTGACAAGCCATTGTCTAATATGAGTATTAAATAATCTGACATGGCTGCCTACACCTGTAATCCCAGTGCTACACAGACCAAGGCAGGAGGATTGTGAGTTCAGCATGAGCTGAAACATAATATGTATTTGTTTTATTAAAGTTAAGCAAAATTTGAGAAAGATGCTGGGTGGCAATTTAATGTTCGAATATGAGGTGTTTTTTTTTTTTTTTTTTTTGGTAATCTGACAATTGTCTTCTCTTAGCAAAATTATACACAGTTCCTCCAACAATGCTGTGCCTCCTAATCACCCCAAATACTTCTACCAACTAGGGACCAAATATCAAACTTATGGGATCTTATGAGAACATATGAGATCATACTTATTTAAACCACCACACTTATATATAAATATTTTCATTAAAGTGTCTGCCTCAAAAAAGCTTAAGACACTAACCACTGTAGAGGGCTAGTAAATAATGATACTGTTAATATAATTATAATGGTGTATCATTAAGTAGGACATATCTATAATACACACACACACACACACACACACACACACACACACACACACATATATATATATACATATACTCATTAAGACACTGTCACACTGTCAACTGGATTTCAACAGTGTGTACCCAAGGGTATTCCTAGTTGCAAGCAACTTAAACTCCTAACTCTCAAGTTTCTTTGCCTTTTCTTCTATTACTTTTGTTATTTTCAGACCACCTTTTAAAAACCATGTGAATCCAGTTGTGTTTTTCATTCCATTTTATGATATCTGGGCTCATTTCTCTTCAAAGATAAGAATTAACTTAGGCCTGTTGTACTCATGGGATGTGCTCCTTGGGTCAGAAGCTTCTAGTTCCTTCATTTCTCTTTTCTTCAGGCCATTCTGCCTTTACTTTCTGCATTGCTACCCCCGGGGAGCAGGGGAGCTTCCTGGTCCTGCATGTCTTTTCCCAGCATTCTGTGCAATTGAAGACAGCTTGCTGACAGCACTTTTTTCTTGCTTTGTATTTTTAGCAGTGTCTGGGAATTCATGAATGAGGGAGTTGGGACAATTATGAGGACTATTGAACCAAAATTATCCCCAGATTTTTCTGAAACATTCAGATAATTACAGAGAGAAATATATATATATATATATATATATATATATATATATATATATATTTAAGTCTGGAAGTATTTTGGCAATAGCTGCAATTCTGCCCTCTGCTTCTGTGCCTGCACAGGCACAATAGGATGACCCTGAAACAGCACTAAACACAGAGCCTCAGATATGTTCTGTGTTCTTCTGGCCAGTTGCATTTCATTCTTGGTTCAAGTCCCATGCTCCTGGTTGCGCGGCAGTGGCACGCTTGCTTTGTTGAGAAGAAATATGACTGTGGGAACAGCCAGTGCGTCCTGACACACAGGAGGTGGGCTTGCTACACTAGGGAGCTTCAGCTTGCCTGTGTGGATGGCTGGCGTGCCATAAAGGGTCACTTGCCTCAAACGAGTCTCCTGGAGATGTCGGAGAGTTTCGTATTCACTTCTCATATGGTTAGACTGGAGAGGACACACTGTTCCTATTCTAGGTACCGCTGTGGAATTTGGGGATTTATGTCCCAGCAAACTGCACTGCAGGAGCTTCGTCCTCTCAGGGATTGGGCCCCAGGGGTTGGTAGGGGCTCTTGGTTTCCAAGCCTTGCCTGCAATTAGCTTATATGTGACTTCCATCAGTTCAAGTTGCTTGAGACTCAATTTGAACTTGAATTTAAACACCAAGAGGCTCCCCTTTTCCCCTCATATATCCTATGCTAAAATGGGGTCAACAACTCTGAGTCACAAGAGGAATAAGTTAGATGGGAAAAGTGAGGCTGAGGCATCCTCTTTCTAGCCCCAGCAGGGCCAGTGGCTGTGTGCTATGGGAGCAGATAGTCCTGCAGAAGGTTCCAGAGTCCTCAGGACCTAAGGGAAAAGCAGCCATGGCCACAGGAGTCCTTTCCAGAAACTCAGCCTAGACCACACTTCTTTTGTTTCCTTCCTAAGGAGTCTGCCCTTCAATAAATCTTTTCTTCTTGAAGGCACCAGACCAGACCCTGGCCCTGGGTCAGAACTCCTGCTAGCAGCGGAGTCATCAGAGAGGGACTGGCCACCTGGAATCCTCAAAGGGCTTGTTCTCTTGAGTCTTACTTAGGAAAGGAAATACAGGGCTCTCTGAGGTGTCGTCTCATAGACCAGTGGTCCTTAAAACTAACAAGGTTAGAGAAATGGCCAAGGGGCATCTGGGGCATCATTCTTGGAGGTCTAAAGGGAGGAAGCTCAGCTGGTGTCTCTAGCACAAAAGGGCTGGCAGAGCCACAGGATCTCTAGCATGTGGATGGTGGCCCTTGCAGGGCTTCACTTCTCAAATATGCTTACTTCTCAGTAAGAGTGAGCAAGAATCAGGTATGCGTGATGGGAAGTCTGAGATACTGCTATCTACGATCCTAAATAAGACTCACAACAGTCTCACAAAATAAGAAGTTGGTAGATAGGCCTGTCTACCAGTGTGAGCTCAACAGCTGATGCCTGAGGATGATGTCATCAAACTCCAGACCCCTTACCAGGACTCTGCCCTAATAAGGTCTCTCACTTTCATGAGTTGTCCCTGCAAGGTTTTTAGGCATCTTCCCCAGGAATTTGAT
Source organism: Acomys percivali (assembly GCA_907169655.1). NCBI lineage: Eukaryota > Metazoa > Chordata > Mammalia > Rodentia > Muridae > Acomys > Acomys percivali. The sequence goes on along the minus strand of OU015744.1, from coordinate 149,571,181 downwards.
GCTTCCTTCAGCTACACCAACATCTTTTATTATTGTTTGTGTCTCTTTTAGAGGAATTCTGCAGAGATGCTTCCAGCATGGTGTTTTGTTTTTGTTTTTGTTTTTTAATGGTTCTAACTGAGCTGTTTGCTGAATTAATTCAGTCAGTAAGAATTTTCCCTGGGTTAGGAGATGAAATCAGCTCTTGCTGAGAGGGACCATGCAAATAAAAAGTATTCAAGGGATGGTTGGTGTTGAAGGGATGGCTCAGTAAGCCTGGCTGTCTGAATTCGAGGCCTGGAACCCAAATGAAAGTGGAAGGATATCTTCCTTTCTAATTTGTATCCCCTTGATCTCTTTTACTTGTCTTATTGCTTTGACTATGACCTCAAGTACTATATTGAAGAGATATGGAGAGAGTGGGCAGCCTTGTCTTGTCCCTGATTTCAGGGAGATTTAGATTGTTAGCAATGACCACCACCCTTAGACAGGGTACATAGAATCTATTCCAAGACCTGGACATAAATCCATACACATACGGATGCTTGATTTTTCACAAAGAAGCCAAAACCATACAATGGAAAAAAGAAAACATCTTTAACAAATAGTGCTGGTCTAACTAGATGTCTACATGTAGAAAAATGCAAAAAGATGCATATTTATCACATTGAACTAAACTCAAGTCCAAGAAGATCAAAGACTCAACATAAAACCAGACACATTAAATCTGTTAGAAGAGAAAGGGGAAAAGCCTTGAACTCATTGGCACAGGAGACAACTTCCTGAACAGAACACCAACAGTCCAGGCTCTAAGATCAACAATTAATAAATGAGACCTCATGAAACTAAAAAGCTTCTGTAAGGCAAGGGACACTGTCATTAGAACAAAATGGCAGTCTATAAATTAATAAAAGATCTTCAACAATTCTACATCCAACAAAGGGCTAATACCCAAAATATATAAAGAACTCAAGAAACTAAATACCACTCCTGGGCATATACCCAAAAGATGCTCTACCATACAACAAAGACACTTGCTCAATTATGTTCATAGTATCTTTATTTATAATAGTCAGAATGTGGGAAAAACCTAGCTATCCCTCAACCAAAGAATGGATAAAGAAACTATGGTACCAGACAGAATTCTGCCTAGGAAAGGGCAAGCTTGCATGCAGGGAGAGTTGAAAGCCAAACTCTGCCAAGATAAGGTAAGCAAGCCCTCAATAGTTCCTGCCTCACAAATATGTCTGTCAGATATATTGGTCCAGAAGGCTGAAGAGGATGCTCCAATGTTATAGAGAATTTTGGGTGACTACTCTGGTAGAAAACTGTCTCTGTCATCTTCTCATTGAGAAGCTACTAACCTGCACTTCCTATAGACTCTGGTAATCAATTTTATTCCTTCCCAAGCCTCTGATGGGGTTGAAGACCAGGTAGCTTAGTTTTATAGTGAAGCTTAGTTGTTTAGGGGTTAAGATGTTTTTAGGTCTAGATAGATGTTTTAAGTTGATAATGAGGAGATGTGATGGAGATTGATTTACATTCAGAATTTTAGACACACCAAGATAGGAAAGATGTCTTCTTCAAGGCTGTCAAATACAAATAGCCAAAACACTAAGAATGTAACATTTATATAATTCCTGATTGTATCATGATTCTTGCTGTAGGCAGTTTATTGTGTATGTGTGTAATAATATAGATGTATATGTAAAAAATAAAAAATATTTAATAAACAATCAAGAAAACAAAACAAGATAGATTAATGAGTCCCTTTGGGTTCTTCAGTTAGGAAAGCTCTGGAGATCGCTGAGTGGGACTCATCCTCACCATAGTGAATGTTGTGTTGTTCCAACCAGGTGGCCAACATTTCTCAAGTATCTACTGTAGGAAATGAATGGTACCTGAATGTATTCCTTTCATTTTCAGAACTCTTAAAATTAAATAACATTCATTGTGACAAATTTGAAAGAAAAAGAACTGTGGTACTTCTGCACAATGGAATACTACTCAGCTATTAAAAACAAGGAAATCATACAACTTGCAGGCAAATGGATGGAACTGGAAAAGATCATCCTGAGTGAGGTAACACAAACCCAGAAAGACACACATAGTATATACTCACTTTTCTGAGGAGTAGGGGAGGGAAGATGGGGGAAGAAGGACTGGGAGGACAGGACAGGAGGGATGGGGTTATGATTGGGATGTAAAGTGAATACATAAATTAACTAATTAAATAAGACAAAGAAAGTGGAAGGACAGACCCAACTTCACAAAGTTGTACTCCGACATCCACACAAAGCAGCCTGCATGCACACATCCTAACCCAATCTCTCTCTCTCTCTCTCTCTCTCTCTCTCTCTCTCTCTCTCTCACATACACACACACACACACACACACACACACACACACACACACACTCACACACACACACACACACACTTTAAAAATGTTTTTAAAGTTAAAAAAAATTTTTTGTTATTACATCAAGAATGGCAGGGTGCCTGTTGGCCACCACCAACATCAGTCCCTGGAGTAAAACTTATACGGGTTTTGTGCTTGTAGCTGCATGTATGAAAAAGCCGATACACTCATAGGTAGAAACAACACAACCAAGACTTGAATGCTTACAGCAAACCCACAGCCTGTCCTTGTGTCATAACTTACACAGGAACTATGAAATACAGTGAGGAGAAAAATGTAAGGTTCTGAGCGTTAAAAGAGAGCAAAAGGCTCATGTGAGAACTGTCCTCAAAAATTTCCCCCTAAATGAATGACAAGAAACATGGGAATATAGAGAAACATCTTTAAAAAAACAAATTAACACAAAGAATAGAAAACTTGGCTAGCTCCATAGCTAGTGAAGTAGTTGAACCAATAAGTAAAACCTCTCCATAGAAGTCTCCTGTGTTCACATGACTTTACCAGTAGACCTTTCACAGTGGTCTTCTGGAGAAAAGAAAATGAGAATGGAAAATTCCCAATGTATTTTCGGGTGCCAGAAAAGTTCTCAGCTCAAAATTCCAACAAGGACACCACACGGCAGAAATCTGTACATCAGCATCACTCATGAAATATATAGGAAGTGTTTATAAGCACAGTGAGGTATGCTTACACAGTGGCGTAGCAAATGGTCACTTGGACTGATGACATTTATTCCAAGAATAGGAGTGGCTTAGAGTTTGCAAACTTATCGATGTAATTAAAGATGTCAACTGAGTGAAAGTGAAAGAGAGAACCCGCAATAAAGATTTTGAAGTATTTTATGACAGTCAAGGACTATTTGTGATAAAAAGTTCTTAACAAATTGGGAATGTAACTTCATAATTTGGGGTATTTTTTCCTATTCGTCTTTCATGAGGCAGGCTCAGCCCAGCAGTAACTTTAGGAAAATCCTGGAGCTGGAGCTGTTCTGGGGGAAGGCCCTCCTTTCCTCACCAAGCTAGCTTAGCCCATCCCCAGGGCTCACTATAGAGATCACACCCCTCTGACATTACCACGGTGTCTTGTTTGGGAAGGCCTCCTTTCACTACTATGGGATAGCTAGCTTTATCAGAACCTAAGGTGGTGAGGGGCGGGACAGGCCTTCCTGGCTTGAATATTATCATATGTGGGCCCTACTCAGTCCTGGCAAAATAATCTCTCTAGTTGGGTCTTTCGCCTTCTAGAGAGCTGACTGCAGAGGTGATCACTCAGCGTCATGTGCTAATGGCATCTGCCCTATCGAGGACACAGCACATCCACAGGGGTGTGGGGGACATGAGGGATGGGGGTGGAAGGGAGTACTTAGTATTTAGTGCTTAGTATTTCCTACACTGTGTCTTTATCAAGAGACAGCACGGTTATGTCACCAGGAGCAAACGTAGTCTTCAAGCAAGAGCATTCATGAAGTATGTGACGTGACTAGCTATGGTGCAACGCTTGCTGCAGACATCTCTCTGTCTACTAGCAAACACTTCAGTCATCTGTGAATGGCACTGTGAGCAGAACACCTAGGAATAATAACTAACTGAGGCCCGCTGTGCATAAAGCATCGCACTTGAACTTATCTGCTTCTAACAATAGCGCTGGGTAGATGCTATTATCCTCATTTTACTGAAAAGACAGCAGAGACCCAGAGAGACCGCAGCAGTTATCCAAACTCATACAACAAGGGAGGGGCAGGACCCTTAAGCTGAAGTGGTGGCTCCTACCTACTGGCTGTGATTCATTGGTGGGACTGAGCACACCCACCTAGACAGAACAAAGCATGCCCAAAGTCCAAACATGTGATAAAGAAAATGTGCGTAAGGATGGAGAGGGATAAAGGGAGTGAAAAGGGAGATGGAAAGGAAAATGAAGGGGGAAGGGGGAAAGGAAAGAGAAGGGGAGGGATCGAGGAGAGAGAAAGAAAGGTTGTGTTTCTGAGACCGTCACGGGTGTGTATGTGTGTGTGTGAGAGAGAGATTTAAGCTGTAGATTTGGGCTAGGCAGAACAAACCATACCAGTCAAGTCACAGGAAGAGAAAATCATCAGTGTCCAGCACCAGAAATAACCTGGCTGGGATGAGGGTCCGTAGGAGGAGCTGATGGGAAACTAAGCTAGAAAAGGAGACAGACCAGTTGTACGGAAAAAGACAAATAGGCGACGTGACTAAGACTCTGTACTGTTGGGAAGAAGTCAGGCTTGCATCTGGGATCCAGCCTAGTGGCAGAAGGCAGACTCAGTGTGTCAAAGTCCTGCGTTCCACCTTCACTGCCACTAAATGAGACAGGGGTGGGGGAGTATTAAGCCACTAAGCAGTATTTCATAAAGACTGAGCCTGCATCTACGTGAGGGAGTGTAGGAAAGGCCATGCTGGGCGCTTAAGTATGGATTCAGTCGGTACAGTAGCGTAGACACAGCTGTGGGTGAAGAAATGTCATGGTGAATCTTGGTTAGCAACTTGAATGGACTGAGAGAAACCCAGGAAATCAGCAATGCAGCCATCTGGATGTGTCTGCGGGCATTTTCAGACACCGTTAGGTCATGATGGCTCTGACCTAAACAATGGTTTAAACCACAGATTGATTCAAAATTTGAACAGACTATCGGGAGGTGGTAGGTTTTGGAAAGTGAGCCTTGTGGGAGGGTTGGGTCACAAGAAGTATGTCTTTGATGGACAGGCTTTGGCCCTGCCCACTTACTGTTCTTCTATTTTCTGTCTGCCCTAGTGGCTGCTTTGTTCCAGCCTGTGAGCCTTGCTGTGACATTGGGCCTCGTTGACAACAATGACTCCGGCTAACCGTGAGCTAAAGCCTTTCCTCCCATCCTAGCTCTCTGTTACTGTTCCTCCCAGACAGCTGTCACAGCGAGGCTGGCGAACCTGAGGCATCAGGATGCTATGACAGCTGATTTATAATAGTATCAGCAACCACCCTAATAGTTACTTAGGTTTTCAATTCTGCGGCTTCTACTTAAGGACCTTCTTTGTGCCAGGAAGGACTTGGAGGCCCCGAGTACATAGCAAGGGATGTGACAGGGAGGACAAGTTCTCACATAGCTTAACTGACAGCCCAATGTGTATTCAACAGAACAAGAAATGCTACTTATTAAAGTGGGCTGTTTGAGAAATGAAAATACAAAAACTCATGAGTTCCAGGAATGGATGGGCGCTTACTGGGGAGCCTCAGTCAGAGCAAGCACCTGCGAGGATGATGTCTTTTGGCAGAGACCTGATGAAGAGGGCAGTGGACCTGTGTGCTCATGTGAAAAGTCTCACTCACTGCCCATGCTGCCTTGCCACAGAGTCCACGTGCAGGCATGCTCATCAGCTCCACGTACCCTCCCTGGCACCAAACATCCTCTAGACCTGCCATCTTTGTAATATCACCCAGGGCCAACCATACCATACGGAGCCAAAGAAGCCCCTGGCTATGCTTTCATCAAATTCTTTGCCCACCAAATTATGACATAAGGGGCTAGAGAGATGGCCTCAGAGGTTAAGAGCACTTGTACTTCCCAGAGGTCCCGGGTTTAATTCCCAGAACCCTCATGGTGGCCCACAGTTATCTGGAATTCCTGTTCTGGGGGCATCTGATGCCTTATTCTGGTCTCTGTGGGCACCAGACATGCATGAAGTGCACAGGCATATATGCAGGCCAGACACCCACACACATAACATTATGAGACAACAACATGTTCTTTGTTTTAAACCACTAAATTTTGGGTGTCTTTTTATATAGTAACCGACAACCAGAGTATTTTCCATCACTGCATTTTGATTTATTAGAGACAGTTCTTCCATCTTTATCTTCAATCTTATCCACGCTAGAGCATTTTCAGCATCTCAGCCATCACTTATACTCTATTGGGTACTCCATAAGCACTGCCAATGAACGGGATTGCTGTCTCTGTGCTCTGGATATCTGTCCCCTAAGGGTAACAGGAGTAGAATGTGTAAGCTGGTACGTACATGAGGAAGTGAGCAAGGGGGAGACACAGGGCATGGAAAACCTGGGTTAACGAGTGAATCCGTCACACTGTTATTTTCCAAGTTCCTTGGAGCAGACAGGGGCCAGACCCTAAGTTTGAAAGCAGAGGGTGGGATTTCCCGTCAGTGTCCATAAATACCATGCTATTTTGTAAAGAACTAAGGGAAGGGGGATTTAGTCAGTAAGATTTCCTAGTCCTCAGACCGCAGAAGCACAGCAAAGGAGGAGGGGAGGGAGAAGGC
>OU015744.1:149543949-149563725 GCA_907169655.1 Acomys percivali | reverse complement strand
AGCACTATGGAGGTCCACGCCTATAACCCAGCACTATGGAGGTCCACATCTATAACCCAGCACTATGGAGGTGCACGCCTATAACCCAGCACTATGGAGGTCCACGCCTATAACCCAGTACTATGGAGGTCCACACCTATAACCCAGCACTACGGAGGTTCAAGCCCATAACTCAGCACTATGGAGGTCCACACCTATAACCCAGCACTCAGGAAGCTGAGGTAGGAAGAATTCAAGTTTTAGACCATCTGGACTATATAGCAAGACCTAATTTCAAGAACATAATAGAAAAAATGTTTACAGGAAAGAAGAATAAAGACTTTTTGAAAAGATTAACAAAATAATCTGTCAAACTTGACTAAAGATAAACTGGAAAAAAAAAGAATATTTGAGGAAATAGAAATCAGACTGAACCACAAGTCCTGGAGAAATTATACAAACTAAAAGAAAAGCATGTATATAACCTACAGTTACATATTTAAAAACTGTGAGAAATGTGTAATTTATTAGCTAAAACCTATTAAAATCAACTTTAAAAAGTAACCCAAAGCATAAGCAAACCAATCAAGGCTGGACCATGGTTAACAGTCCCTTATTTGGAAAGGAGCCCAACTCCCTGATAGTTTTCACAGCCAGGGTTTACCTCAACGGCCAAGTCATCTCATCGTTCACTTTAAATCATGCTGGACCATATTGAAATCTGACATAATGGGCAGAGGAAATGGCTCAGTGGGTAAAATGCTGGTCATACAAGCATGAACACCTGAGTTAAGAGCCCCAAACCTAGGAAAAAATCTGGGTGCTGTGGCATGCAACTATAATTCTGGTTGTGGGGAAGGAAAGACAGACACATCCCTGGAGTCAACCAGTCTAGCCAAGTTGTTGACCTCTGGCCTCCACACATGCATGCAAACACTTACACACACACACACACACACACACACACACACACATGCAAAAACACAAAGTATGACAGCCGGGTGGTAGTGCACACCTTTAATCCCAGTACTTGAGAGGCAGAGGTAGAGGCAGAGGCAGAGGCAGAGGCAGGTGGATCTCTAAGTTCAAGGCCAACCTGTTCTACACAGAAAAAACAAAAGTGAAAAGAAAATTATATCATAATATTATGGCAAAAGTAATTATAATAAAGTATTAATAGAATTTCTATAATGTAAAGATAGAACTGTTATTAAGACATCAATGGTATTAAGACATCTATAGTAATGTTCACGATTCATTAATTAGTAGATTGAAAGACAAAAACCTCATGATTGATAGATACCAAAAGACATTTGATAAATTCCAAGAGCCATTGAGGTGAAAAAGAAAACAGTGAAAAAAAAATTTTAAAAAGCCCTCACAGGGGGAAACGGAAAAAGAGGGCTGAACGCGGAAGGAGCAGCTACCGTCAAGGGGCACTAGAGGGTTCACCTGGGAACCTACTACATCAGAAGCTTTAAGGTAGATGCACGTGTGAAAGAACTCTGAGTGGAGTCAGCAGACAGTGGGCAGATAATCCCCAACTAGACATCCTTTGCCACCAAGTGAGACAGACAATCATTATGCAGAGTGGGTCACACTAGTTCAGCTGTTGGTTAAAAAGGCCCCATGGAAACACCCCCCAAATATCAAGCCAAGGCTATTGCTTGCTTTCCACAAACTGATGCTAATATCAAAAACTAGTGGTGGAAAATGGTACTGATGAATACAGCACTTACATAGTCACTGAACACAGAGAAGTGAAGCTGGTGCCTAGGGAGAGCCTTCACCTCTACTGACTAGTGGCCGTGGTACTGGAAGGCGCTCCATACACAGCCAGAGGAGAAAGTCAGCCACCAGCCCAACTACAGACCCTGCAATCTACAACAGTTTCCCGCCTGCAAGATAAGCTGATGCAGTGGTGGCACAAACATCGTGGAGTGACAAGCAAACACCAAGTTCTCTGCATCCTTCTTTTCCCTGTCGGAGCACCACTGATGGTCCTAACCCGATCCATTTGCTCATTATGGGTTGCAAAGTGGCACTGTTCTAATTTTACTGTTTGTTTCCCATTCGCTCTCAGCCCCCCTTCTTGGTAAAGAGCCATCTTTTCACGACTGGGACTATTGGGTTATCTTGCAAAACTTCTCTTCTGGAAAAACAGGACACACACTTCATTCCTTCTGCTTCGGAGCCAGTTTCCAAAGGGAGCAGTAGGTTTAATAACCATTATAAAGAGTGTCTTACTGGCGGCCTTTTAAATATGTTCTCACTTTTTTTTTTTCGTTTTAAAATTTGGCCTTCTCTTCGGGGGCAGCCGTCGCCCATCCACCTATCCATCTACTGACCTATCTGCCTACTTACTTACCTATCTGTTGACCGGTCTGTAAAGAAGCAGTCCAGATACTCCTGGAGAGGTTCCTTTCCGACCATCTAACAGGCAACCTCTAAGCTGTGTTGCTTTCCTGTAGACATAGATAACCTCACAGAGCATCACTTCAGTCGCCACAGAGCACACAGCCTTCCAGGTGTCTCCTCTGGGCTCTTGTAATGACAACTATTTCCTTACTGATCCCAGCCTTATCCCACTCTGTCCTGCCTCCCTGTAGACAAGCTTTATTGAGTGAACCATCCATCACAGATTTCTGCTGCTTTCTAATGAGACCCAATCTAGAGCAAACCTTGGTTTCCTTAGAGCTTTCCCAAATACCCAACCAAACCAAGTGCAGGTTCCTCTGATTCCTTGAGAAGGTGTTTTTCCCCTTCCTAATTCCCCTGCCACCCTACCACCCTACCACCCTGCAACCATGCCACCATGCCCCAATCCCAACTCCCCATGGCTGCAGCAAGCAAGGAAAAGGAATCTACATTGTTCAATTATAGGCATATGCTGGTCTATGCTAGAAAGAATTGAAAATCAAGTTTGAGTGTTTATGTAATTATTTTATTATTACATCAATATCACAATTGGTGATACATACAGAAATACATCTTCAACTTCTATATGAGATATGTATATTCACACACATTTCTATTTATGTACAAACATCTCTGTACCAGTCCCATATAGTTCACGTGTTTGACTGATGCTCACATTCTGGTCCATCATTTGTCCTGAAAACTTGAAAGTGACCCTGGCCTTCGGCACACAAACATTTCCTGCACTAGTTTGATACATCCCTTGTTTCAATCTTGAATACAAATGTCAACAGGTGTTGCAAGCCAAATACTTCCATAGCTTGCTAGCTGGAGATGACTGTCTAGAATGTTTAAGGAATGTAATGCTGGCGTGGCTACTAATATTTAAGGACTTTATAGTTATTGACTGTAGGGTAGTTGTTTATCGCAGCATTGATTGTGTTGGGCTAAGAGTGGAAGCTGAGTAGCCGCCAAAGGGAAACAGGGCTCAACCAGGGAACAGCCAGAAGATAGAAGAGGGCATGACATTTTCAGAAAACAAAACAAAACAAAACAAAAAAAACACCGGGTTATAAGCAGAGCTAGAAAAGGCCATGAAATACTGGGAAGTAAAGAAACACGACACAGGGTGAGATTACAGCATGGTCCAATCTGGAAAGAAGCTTACCAGATATTCATAATCAAATTTGCCACAAAGAAAGAATTTTCACACACTATTAACTCAAAGGAAGGAGACTAGATGTAACCCGTTTGGATTTTCTTTAGTATGTAGAGTGTGTGCAAACATGCACGCATGTGTGTGTGCATGTGTCTGTGTGAGAGAGAAAGGATATATATATATACATATACACACATACATATATGGTGCTTTTTGTTAAAAATACAAAGCATAGGGGAAACAAATAACTACTAAAAACCAAAATTTGACTTAAACATTTTTTTCTTAAACAGACAATCAGTAAAATAAAAAGATAGGCATTTTAGGAGAGAATTAACCAACACTTTCCCAAGGCAGCTTCTTAACTGAAGTCTGGGCTTTCTGCAGGACAAGGACAACTAAGCCCCGCCCCCTCCAGCCACTGCCTCTGCCAAACTGAACCCCAAATCTTCTTACTCCTGTTACAGTGGGGGAAATGCTCAGAAAATAAGTAAATAAGCAAACCGGAAATCTTTTTTTTTTCTTTTTTCTTTTCCCAAAAAGTTCTCAAGTCCTTAGATGCTGGGAGAGAAAGTTCACCTTGTAACATTGTTGACACTCTGCAACCAGTTTGCATTTGTAATTTACCACAAAACCCACACAGAGGGACTTTAGCAGATGAGGAAAGACAAGGCCGGAAAGAACCTGAGGCCTCTCTGTATGTGGGGGATTTGGAAGTAAATTAACAAAGCTTTACAAAGATATGAGCACTAAAGCCAAATGGAAGAGAAAGCTGAAATGAGAAAAAGTCTGTCCCTGCCTCGCAGCACCTGAAGTAATTTCCGGGTGAGTGGGTTTGCATCCTGGCTCCACTAATGTGGCAGTTCTATGTATGAGTAATTCCGGAGTTCCACTCAGCCATTCTAGCTCTGCTGATAAAGCCTTCCCGTGGACAAAACAGTCTGTTTACCCTTATCAAAAATGCATTTCTGTATGAGAGTAATTTGTGATAGACAAAAAAATTATTCTTCCTAAACCTGTTCTAACAAACCACGGTTCTGTTCATGGCCACGGGAGCAATCGCCTATTACATGGCTTCAATATAATTTTCCAAAAGCACAATAGTTCCCAGCCATTTGCTGTTGTTTTTTTAAAGACATGAGCATTATCTAGAAGGTACACTTTGCAGCGAGCTTAATAGTATAGGAACAGGAACGCTAATAATTCTCCTATTTCCCTGGAAAAAATTCTCGTTTATCTTTCTGGGGTCTCATCGGTGCTGAGAGGGAGGAAGCCACCTTACAGTCACATGATTTGGCTTTTAGGCCTGGTGTTTTGAGGCAGCAGCTATCACCAGTTCCTGCTGGGTGCCTTGGGGTATGCTTCTATAGACTGTGAGCCTGAAAAGTTTCAAGTTTCATTTGAGGGCACCTGGACTGTAACAATTTTTTGAACAGTGACCATGGGGGCCTATCCCAAGCAAACCTAGTTTTTTAACTTGAAGGCTGTCCTCAGCCAAATGAGGTTTCTCTTCCAGCAAATAAAGGAAAAGGGAAGAAGAGAAAAATGAAAGAAAGTGTCTGCTGAGCCCAGCTCTCCTCTTTGCCTAGTTCTTTTTCCTCCATTAAGGAGGGACGTGTCCATGTTCCATGTCTGCGGGGTGACTGTCCCTCCTGCCTCCCAGTTACTGAGTCGGAACCCTACACATGGTCCCATGGCACAGGAGAATACCAATCCCAGAATACAATATTTTTCTTTTCTATTTTAAGTGACTTTTAAAATTATAAACACATTCCCTTAAGAAAATAAAAAGAGCGGCACGATGCTGAGCTATCAGTATTTGCCAGATGTAAAATGGTCACAATCACATTGACAACCATGAGTGTGCCTCACACAGTGCTTGGAGCCATGGTCTTGTGATACAGACAGGGAAGGAAGGAGCAAGCATGTAGGTGAGCTGTCACTAGGCGGTGCATCAGCATCTGAACTGCCCTCCTATTAGACAGAGACTTACCGTGTATGGAAATTCTTCCTGAAGGCTTCCAGCCATAGCAACTGAAAGACAGTCTCCCTTATATCTCTATGACTGTGTGTTAGCTCAATGATGAAACATCTAGAAAGCAAGTGGGGCCCAATAATGACAGCTCACTCCTAGGACTGGAGAAAAATATACTGCAGACATATATAGAATGAAACGGAACATGCATTCATTCTGCTATGGATGCAGAATGCTAAATGCTAACATATTTTTTTGCTGATAGAATCTTGCAATTATTTACATATATTCTTACAAACAATAAGGCCTTGAGATAATCCAGTGCCAAAACCACATTATTTTAACCATTTGTTCATAATGTGTTGCTACAAACTCTGATATATTCATTTAAATAAAAATGTAAATAGTTGCAGTATGAGTTTAAAATTCCAACATGCCCAGTATGAGTGTACCCTCCGAGTCCTGTTTCCTAATTCCAGGTGGGATTCAAACCCACGAGCTTCTCCAGGCTCCCACCGAGTTGGCCTCTTAATATCCTTTCCAATAAACCCCCTTTTGTCTCCAGATGGAAAGAGGGATGTGACTAGTGCATCTCATCTTTCCAGCTTTGAAATGTGGAGGCTTCTGTCTCCTCTTTTTTAAGGTCTCTTATATTTCCCTTTTTAAGAAATAATTATCATCATTGAGATTTTAAAAATATTACAAAAGTACTATAATATTCACATTACTCATATTTTAATAGTTATTCAAGTTTTCCTTTCCATCAATAGATATATACATGATAGATAAATAAATGATTTACATATATATTCACATACTAGTCATGTTGTGTGTTGCTTGATAATGGTAATACAGGAATAAGTATGTCATCAGGCATATTTTGTAAACATGTGAACATTATAGTGTACACTTAGACAAACTTAGATGGTTACAGAGTCCCTAAATCTATAACCTAATGGGATCCCCTTTCTCTTTGTGTCTGTCATTGACTTTTTCTGTATGTCTGTGTACAGTGCATATGTTAAACTATAAACACGCTAAACTGGATTGTGGGGTCACTGAACCTCTTTATCTGTCTCTTTTACAAATGTGGGCACAATGGGTACATTTCCTCTCTCTGCTTTCCCCCACCGTTTGTCTTTTGTTGGTAAACTGAGGAGCAGTGGCTCAGCCTGGTTTGTAGAGTTGCAGGAGCCCAGGGTCCTCTTCTGGTTACAGCTGCCTTCCATCCTGCTTCTGCAGATGTCTCCATTCCTTCTCACGCCCAGCATGCATGGTGAGGGTGGGGAGGTTACTCTGCAGAACGCCTACACTTGAATTCCTTCTGTTTTTTTCCTCAATCGTGCTAGGGGACTAGTTAGTTTAGCAGCTTGAATGTCATTGAGAATGGACTCTCTGTCATGAGCGCGCTAACTTCGCAAGTGAGAAAATGGCAGTGAAGAAGGGGAAATATCATACATCTCCTTAGAGTTTCAATACTATATGAGAGGATAGCTACAGGTAAGATAGAGGGATGATGGTGGAAACATCAGGGCTTATTGAGGCTCACTAGGGGAAGGCAATATTCTGCTGGCTAAGCATGACTGTCTCTATAGATCTCCCCTCCCCACCACCACCCACAGAACCCTTAATTTCTTTTAATTTGTTCTGTTACATGATTTTTTTTGTCAAAATATTAGATTTGTAGGGAGATGGGGATGACAAAGTGTTCACTACAGAAGGAAGTTGGCCCTCAGCACTACATAGAAAGCAAATGTGGAGGCGCATGCCTGGAACTCCAGCATGGAGGGTGAGGCAAGTGGATTCCTAGATTCACCAGGCAAGCCAGCCTACCTAAATTGGTGAGCTTCTAGTTCAGTGAGAGACCTTGCCTCAAAAAATAAGGTGAGAGCAATAGAGGAAGATGCTGATGTGGACCTCTGGCATTTATCCATACATGTACATATGTGTACACACACACACACACACACACACACACACACACACACACACATGCACGTTCACAAGCATTTGCATATACACATGTGAAAAAGGTAGGATAGAAGTTGTATTTCTGGCCCAAGTAAAGATTTCTATCTATCAGGAAAAGTCATAGCTTTGTTGCGTAGGACTTAATTCTAATAAGCCTGTCAATCATCTGGACTGGAAAATGCCCTTCAGCTCAATGGCCCACTCTCAACCCCTGAGGCTCTCCTCCTCCACCATGGTCCTTTCGGTCATTGCTCTGTCCCATCCCTTGGGTGAGCCTTCCTTTTCTCTATAATAAATGCTATCTTCTACCCTGCGCTCTCAAGTCTCATCTGAACTCCTTCTGCAGAGGTCACGAGGACCAGGGTGGAGAAGGAGGACCACAGCAGTCTTGGAAACTCCTGGACTTGGGTTAGACATGGTTTATGGCAGCACAGTGAAGGCGGGATGCTGAGTCCTTCTCATCAGAGCCAGGGATGTGTGCCATGGTTTGGCTGTTTATGGTCATTTTAACATTGATTGGTTGTTTTAGTTTATTTGCCAGACTTCTGGAAGAATAGCCGATGCCTTTGAATGGCTTTAGAATTCATAAGTAATTTGTTTATAAGCTATGCTGAGACTGAGGTATCCCGGGCCTTGTTGTTTTTATTCTTAGCACCCTCTGATGCTTCGTTCCTGTTTGAAGTTTCTTCTTGCTCCTTATAGCACTCTGTCAAGATCAGCTGACAATAACCATCCTTTACTTAAAATGTTTTGTAATTGTTTGGGCAATGCTATAAAAATGATTTTTTTATTGTAATCACTTTATTCATCAATGGATTTTTAAGAATTTGATTGAGAGCCTTTAAGCTCTCTGTTACTTATTTTATGTGAGGAATTACGACAGACAATTCTAATGCAATTAAACTAGTCCCATAATTCAAGCAAACCATTTAAACCCCATTGATTAGAATGTACTGACAGTAACCCCACAGGAACACAGGTTCAGTAAGTCTCAGCTTCTGGGGAGGAGGGGAGGAGAGGGAGTGGGGTGGAGCTGGACCTTTAATGCTGTGGTTATCCTGGAATATTTAGGATGCACTTCAGTGTTAAGATCCACACTTCTCCCAGCAATAAGATGGCTCTCATTTTGAAATTAAACGATGGCTTTTTGCACTCTGTTCCCTTCAAGTTGCTCCAGTGCACTGCTCTTTGTTTTACAAATGCTTATTGTAAATGCTGGTTTATTCTGAGCAACCGCTAAATCTCTTCAGTTGTCCCTTCCCTGCTTTTAAACTTGGCAATGTAAAATTCCCTAGCGAGTGGAGAACAGAGAGGAATTGGAGAAGAACGGATGGATCTCCTGCTGGGCAGGAAAAAAAAATGAAATTGCTCACCCAGAGTAGAAATAGATGAGCTTAGCTCTCCCAAGATCACCTAGAGCCTGTCTGTTCCTCTGGGACTCCCACTAGGACGTGGTCATAGAGTCTGCAGCAGCCAGTGAGCCAGAAGAACTCAGCAGGCTGACTGGAGCAGAGGCTCATTAACACTGTGGTACTTTCCTGTGAAGTTACACCACTATGCCATCCCCAGACTCCCCCCTCCACTCCCTTCCTCCCTCTCTCCTTCCCTCCCTCCCTCACCCCACTGTGTGTGTGTGTGTGTGTGTGTGTGTGTGTGTGAGAGAGAGAGAGAGAGAGAGAGAGAGAGAGAGAGAGAGAAGAGAGCACGAGTGCGCAGGGGTGGGTTGGGATGCAGGTAGCACTAGTCTCATGCCGACTGCAACCCTGGCGTGCCTTGGAGGGATTTGGATGTTTCTGCTCTGGAGTGTGGGATGCCATTTGGAGCCTTGTAAAAAAAACTCCTCTGTTGATTCTAGTGGGAAACCACAGCTGGGAACCTGTACTGTTGAGGTGTTTTATTTCCCCTGTAGGGCCAAGAAATAAAGTTCTAGCAGCCTATTTTGCATTTTCTGTGATTCACTATACTTTCAGATATGTTTATTAGCACACTTCAATATATTGTTATTAGGCAGAGGAAATATATATCTAAACTGTTTTGTCCTCCAGGAATTGTTAAAAATGCCTGCATCTAACGAGCTATAAATATGTCTCTTGGCTTGTTCAACTTGAGCGATAAATAAATTAGAAACATGTTATTTTTGTCACTTAGATTCCAAGGCCCAGGTCACACCACTTCTCTCGGCATGTGTTTCTACTGCGTATGACACCTTCTGGCTGGTGTGGCAGCTGACTGAGATGGCCCCGGAGCACTGGATGGAACACTGCCATTTGCCTTGTGCTGCCTAGCTACCAAATCCTGCGGGCGTAACTTCTAAGAACTTATTTTAAACAGAAGTATCATGGTAGAAACAGTGGGCAGAGAGCCATGATTAGAAGCCCTGTCTAGAAGGCTCTAAAGTCACTACCATGTCTTCAAGAAACACCTTACAGGGGAATTTTTCCTCAGAGGGTTAGTCCAACATGCCCTTTGGCAAGTGTCATTGTTTTGGAGGTATGTATGTGTACGGGGCTCCTGAAGAGAAATAGTTGGGTTCCTAGTGAGAACCTTCTCCCTACACACTGCCCTGCAGGACACAAGGAAGGAAGCTTTGACGCCTGCCGGTGTCCAGACATCTATCATGGACCACAGGCCAGTGTACTTGTGCAGCCATAAGTAACTATAAAGGTACTAGACAGTAACCCCAAACGGACCCTTCCTGTTCCTGGGTGCCTACGGTTCCCTCAAAGGAGAGACTGACTCCAACACAGAGCTGGAGACAATGTAGCTCACTGACAAAGTATCCAGCGCTGAGGTAAAAATAGTTACTGGGAGCAGATATAAAGGCAAACCCAAGAGAGATGCAAGGCAGGAGAGGGTCTGAGGGAGGAAGAGATGCAGTAAAAAGGAGGGAGGGGGTGGGTACAGATGGTCCAAAGACTCAGCACAGGACAATAGAACACTGTCCTCCAGCAAGGAAGAACTGAGGGGCTGGCACGCCCTTTACTTGAAAACAAACATACGGCCTAAAGGAGTTATTGACGATATTAATGGTTTTCTTTTCCTCCTCTCCCTCCCTCCTCCTCTCCCTCCTCCCTCTGCTCATTCTCCTTTTCCTCCCCTCCTTCTCTTTTCTCCCACCCTTCCTCTCCACCTCCCTAGTCTTCCTCCTCATCCTCCCCTTCTTCCTCTACCCTTCGCCCTCTTCTCCCTCCCCAGTCCATGCCTTCCCCTTCCTCTGCCACCCCTCCTTCCCCTTTGCGCACGCGCGTGTGCTTTTTCTAAGAACTTTAACACGTGTAACTGTTGCCACAGTCGGGGCGCACAGTCATTCCATCACCTCCATCCTCCATAAACTCCCTCCTGCTATATTACGCCTATACTTTTTCTCAGGTGTGATGTCTGGAAATCTCTGTAAATAAAACTCTGCTATGTAAACTGTGGAGACTTCCACAAACCTAATGTCCTTAGACTTGTAGTTGAATGTGTGTTCCTCTGCCATTGCCGAGTAAATTTCCATTGCTTGTCACCTCACTCATTGGGGGTGTGTAGGTGACGATATGGAAACCCCTGCCTTTCTCTAGAGTTGTAGGGGATGCTCCCAGGGTTCCAGGTGGGTGGGATGGTGGCTACATGCTTTTGGTAGGTGTCTTTCATCAAAGCAAAGAAATTCCTTTTCACTGTAGTTTGCTACAAGTTTTTAATGCATGCTTGTTAAAGAAGGCAAAACACTCTTTCTCCATCATTTAATGTGATGATGTGGATATTTTTCTTCTTTGGAATGCTAATTTGTTAGATTATTATTGTTGTTATCATTATTATCACTATTATAATACTATTACTTCTCTCTCTCTCTCTCTCTCTCTTTCTCTCTCTCTCTCTCTCTGTGTGTGTGTGTGTGTGTGTGTGTGTGTGTGTGTGTGTGTGTGTGTTGTACAAGCTTTGGAGCCTGGGAACAAAATGTACTTGCCATAATGTTTTGTTTTGTTTTCAACATATTTCAGTACTTGATTTTGTTAATAAATATTCCTGGAATATTCTGTTGAGGGCATTTATTGTCTATATTTATGAAGGATTCTGGCCTATCATTTTACTGCTATCTATTTCCTGGGTTGCGTATTCATTGCCTGGCTCTGCGATGAATGTAATGCTGGTGTCTCAAAATGACGCAGAATGTGTAGCTGTCAAAGCCATTTCTCCCTTCAGTGTTTATAGAATTCACCTCTGCAGTCAACTAGCCTGGGAATTTCTTCGCAGGAGGCTTTCAAATTGCAAATTCATTTTGAACATGTATGCACCACAGTTCAGATGATCTGTTTTTATCATGAGTGAACTAAATAGTTTATCATTCGGGAGGACTTATTCCATTAAATATAAATTGCTGAATTTATATAGAGGTATTTATGGTATCTTGTACTATATTGTTAATATCTGTGGGACTTAAAGTGAGTTTCTTTATTCTGTAATAGTTATTTTGACTCCCTCTCTTCCTCCTTCTTTCTCCTTTCTTCTTTCTTTCCTCCTTCCTTCTTCCTTGCTTTTTCTTCCCTCTCTCCCTCAGTCCCTTCCTTCCTATCAGTCTTACTTACCAATATTTCTGCCTTTTTCCAAACAAGGGAAAAAATTTCAGTTTTGTTTTTTCTCATTCTTTGTTATTTCCTTTCTTCTGGAGACTTAATTTACTTGGCTTTTTAAAAAAAATCTTTATGTATTTATTTATTTATTGAGACAGGGTCTCAGTATGCAGACCAGGCTAGCATTAAATTCAGAGTGCTGTCTTCTGCTTCCAATGTGCCCATGCTGGGACTGAAGGCACGCACCACCACATCTGACAGATGTGACATTTTCTTATTCCTTTCTTTACAGATAGACTTAGATGAATGACTCACTTCTGGCCTCACATAAGCATTTCCAGTGAGTGTTAAGCCCTCTCCTCAGCTTCCTTGAGTCACCCCTCTGTGCATCTTTCCAGCCTTTAATGCTGTGCCATGCAGGAAACACAGCCTATACCATGCTTCGCAGCTCTGCCCTCTCTCCCCCCATACCTTCTAAGCATAATTTTTCTAGGAACAGAAAATATCTCTGTTTCATATTATCTAAGGACACAAAACCTCCATTTTAGAAACTGCAAGGTGGAAGTATAAAGTACAACTCTTTTCTGGGAAATTTTAGAAGTATGTGTTGAAGCTTGCTAACTCTTACCATGCTGCACTCAAAATTAGTGCTCAGCTTCTGAGCAATTTGTACTGTTTATCCCTCCAAACAGAGCAGGTATGGCTAAGGCCTCATTACAGTAGAAAACCAGATGCCACACGAGACCCATTTTTTTGACTGAGATGTCTGCAGGTTCCGTTCAAATAGGCACATGAGACAAATGATAGGTCCCCTGTGGTCACTTCTATGGCCCTTTGTTTAATCCCTAATCTAATTGGCTAGACCTGGAAAGATCAGGCGGAGTCAAATGAATTGAAGGAACTGATCTTATTGCACCCATTTATTCTCCCGTGTTGAGGCAGGAGAATCGTCCTAAACCCTCAAAGCCATGCTGCTGCCCTTTAGTGCCTGTTGGTAGTGAGGTCATAACTCCCCACCCCCACCCTGTCTCCACCCTACTGCCATACATTTTATAGTTAGCATCTGCATTTGCTAAGAAGGCAGCATTCCTGCCACTAAGCTGTGTTTGTGGTCACGGCCAAGTATCTCTTTATTAATTCATACACAAACCAACACAGCACCTAGTCACTGAGGCAGATAAGTGAAGCGCCAACCTACACGCCAACCCCTCAGGTCCCACAACTCTGTTGGATGCTGTGCTCAGAGCTTCCAGGGTCTCGGTTATAATGCCTTTACGCTACTCTTATCTTGGGAAGACGGACAACAAGGAACCCCTTGGAAGCACAGGAATTGATCTGAGTGTAGTGGCTCAGGCTGTAATCCCAGCACTTGTGAAGAAGAAGCAGGCAGACGGAGTTCAAGGTCACCCTCCACCACACAGTGAACTTGAAGTCAGCATAAGATCTGCTAGACTCAATCTTAGAAAGTATAATAATAAGCAAAAGGAAATAGGCTGCTAGGTAACTTGATCTTTTTGGTTGTAATTATAACCTTATCCCTTTGGATAAGGCATGTGTCTAGGTGTTTAGATAAGGAAATAAGCTGACTGGTCACATCTTTTCTGGCATGGAACAGCTTTTAGGAAAGTCGCCATATGTGTTTAATTCCTGGATTTCCACTTTCTAAAGAATTTGGACCAAAATAAGAAGGAATTGATTTCAGCCCTGAGACCATTCTCAGCCCTGTTTGGACTTTGTTGGGTGGGTTAATAAACACCTGTGATGACATACAGACTCTTCTCAAAACCCACCAGTCACATCTGGGCAGCAGATGTGCAGAAGGGACATGGCGCAGAGGGGTCTGTTTAACAGACATCAGGAAACCGAGAGAGAATGGGGCAATGTTTAGGCACCAGGAAGAATTCATTCTAAAACGGACACGGGTGACAGCTGTCATGTGAAGCACACTGCACTCACTGCCCGGCCTGGGCTTCTTCACTGTACCTGTGATGACAAACAGTAGCGTCTCAGACAGACTCTGTCACCATATGGGTCATAATATAGAAAAGCGTGACGTTTAGGGAAATGGATAGGAGGCGGTTCAGCAGCTGTCAGCATCAGAGCATCCGAGGGCTTGGAAGACCGGACCTTGCCTCCCTCCTAGAAGCTCTGACTTCTCAGTGGTTAGTTTCGGCTTCCTCCCCATGCTCACTGTCCACACAGCACTGGGCACTGTCTTTTCTTTGTAACCCAGCATAACTGCCATGACAAAGCATAGCTGAGAGCCAGGAGCAGTTTGGATTTTGTTTGTAGCCCGAGCACATTTGGGAGGCTTCTAAGGGGGCACCACTACAACCAGCTCACCCGCCACACTCTTGGCTTGTGTTTCTTGCAGCCCTTCCCCGCCCTGTCACTGTGGGCTTTTCTGTTGTGTAATGAAGGAAAAGAGCTGGACTGGTTACAACCATCCCCTCCTCAAGCCAGGACCATTCCTCTCCGGCTTCATCTCTGCCCCTCCCCTTGCCCACATGGGGGCAAGTGAACAGCGCTTCCATCCCAGTCACTCTTTCATGATCCATGATGTCATAGTCCCACCCACCACAATCAGCAGAAGTCCACAGAGAGTCGGGACAGACAGTGTGTGATTTTAGCAGTGTTTAGTCATTTCTTGTATATTTCTCTAGATGCCTCTTCTTACAAAGTCTGGTGCTGTTTGGTGTCTTCCAGCCAAAAGTTCCCTAGCATGAGTTTTGATCCATTTTACAAATAAAAAAAATGATTTAATCATCTCTCAAGATACATTCATCTCTGGAGGGACTCACCTAAGCTAAAGTGACAGTATATTTTTTTGTTTGTTTGTTGTTTGAAACAGTGCCCCATCTTATAGCCTTGGCTGGCCTCAAATTCTGGGTCCCACCCCCTGCCTCAGCTTTCCCAGGCATTATTGAATCATAAACACCCACCTAATTTACAGTGAGATCCTTCAGCAGTGGAACAGCCTTATCTTCAGGCTTGCAGTCTTATTCTCCGGTTCAAAAGCTAGAATGCATCAGATGGTTGTCTGGAGAAGTGACATCAGAATCATCACCATCAGATACCCCTGTGATGGGCATGGCTTTCAATACAGGTATTTTCACCCGCCATGGGACATTTGACAATGTCAGAGGTATGTATGGCTCTCCCAATTGGAAAAAGCATGCTACTGCCTTCTATTGTGTAGAGGACAGGGACGCTGCCCAACACCCTACAAGGCACAGCACATCTCCCCTCCCCAAGAAGAGTACTATGCTCCCAAATGCCAGTAGTGCCGGGGTTGAGAACCCCTGCCATAGGAGCGAGATCTACATGAGTCTTGTGCATCGTTTGTCATTTTCTTCTCTACATGTAAGTAAAGCATATCAAAGATACTCCACAAATCAAGTCATTAATTTCCACAAGAAGCCAACAAAATGGCAGCAGCCGACTGTTCCAATTTTTCCAGAGGCTCAGCTGTGAATGCTCCCTGTCATATTTACTCTTCCTCTGAGTGAAAGGAGATGACATAAAGAATATTTTTCCTTTTAGGTACTGTGATGGTCAATCTTCACTGTCACCTTGACTGGGTTTAGAATTACCTAGGAGACACACCTCTGGGTGAGTCTAGAGATCCGTGAGAGGTTTATCTTCAGAGGGAAGACAGCCTGAGCATGGCTGCTGTCATTCCACAGGCTTGAGTCTCAACTCTTCAAGCTGAATAAAAAATAAAAAAGAAGAAGAAAGTGAGCTGACGTTTCATAGTTCTCTCACTCTTGGCTGTGGGTACATTTAATTCGGCTGTCTTGAATGGCCCAACTGTGAGGCCCAAAAGCTCATCATTCTGTAAGCTGCTTTCATCAGGGATGTTCTTGAAGCAGCAAGAGAAGCACTAATGCAGGCTTGTGCACATGAGAGGAGAGAGAGCCAGAAGAAAAATCTTTTAGTTCTCATCAAGGCCCTGAATGGTAAACAGCACACACCCTGGCCTGAGGGACCGCAGAGCCCACGAGAAGTGGTTGCTGCTTTGAAAAGCTCATGGGAGCTTTCAGGGGTAGGAAGATAAGCTTCTCTAAAGAGGATTCCGTTTCAAATAAAAGCTGCATGCTTCTGAAAGTTTTTGGACTGATGAGGGACATCAGGGCTGTGGCATCAGAGCCGTAGTTTGGGGAGGGAGTCAGTGTGCCACAGAATGAATAGACAGGGGACCCCAAGAATAATGTATGACACAGGAGCTGGACATGCCTCACTCATATTTATTCTGTATTATACATGCATCAGTGTCTACAGTTTTGGCTAACTTCAACTTCCTTGCATTAGGATTTTATTTTATTTTATTTTATTTTATGCCCCTAAGCTCATGACTAAAATTAAAATATATATATATCCAGAGATAATTGTTTTGATAAAAATGATAATAACTCAATTTTAAGGAGCCAGATAATCCAGGCTTTGTCTTCATTTGGTTCCTGAAACTAATCTGGAGCTAAAAGCTGTCACTGAGCTCTCTTCCTGGATAGTGGTACCAGGACACATCAGTCGGTGTGGGGAAGTGAGACTGGGAGAGAAATAAAGCGAACTGCATTGTGAGTCACTCACTCTGGCAGCTCGAGTCTAATCTATGCCCTCGGGATACCAGAGGAATCTTCCCACAGAGTGGTGGGAGAGCTGGGTGCTGTCTCACTGAATCCGGGCTCCTGCATGAGTGGTGGACTCTGCTCTGGGGGCCACCAACTCCTGTTGTTCAGACTTAGCTGTCCTTGGACGGAGCAGGGGTTGTTCATAAGAAATAACTGTTATCTTGTCCACAGGAATACAGGATGGATCTGAGGCTGAGTGCAGAGCCTCTCCAGAGCCAAAGGCTACCCTGGAGGGTCACAGAGAGCCAGCCTCTGAAAGTGTCTCCTATGGAAGACACCCTTGCTGCGGATGAGTGACAACTAAAGGAAGCCAGCGTTATGAGGCATTTTAGCTAAGACACAGGAGTTGCTGGTAGAGGTGAAACTTGCCCCTGTTAGCCAGGGGAAACTCACAAGAAAGACTTCTTCTCGTAAAGAGTTACATGTACCAGCAGTTCAGCTGGTGTTACAGGTGTTGTGAGCCACCAGATGGGGGTTCTGGAACTTAACTTGGGTCTTCCTCAAGATGGGTGTGCGCTTGTTAAAATGTGAGCCATCCCTCTAGCACCCCACTCTACCCCCCAAAAAAACCATACATAGTGATTCTTTTATAAGTATGATCAGGTTTATGACAGCCTTCAGTCATTGTGTATGTTAATGGATAATATATGCACAAATGAAGCTTTATGGCTTTTAAAGGAGACTGCCAGCAGCACCAAACTTCTCACACATTCCTTCTCTCACGGGAGCCCTTGGCAGCAGGTGCTGCATTAACCTCCGATTTGCAGATGGCATAAAGAAAGCCCAGGGCAACGAGCTGACTTCTTGTAAGTCACCGAGCTCAAGCATGGAGGAGGCTGCTGTGCATCAGCCTGCAGGATGAGTTCGTATACAATATGATTTAAGCCTAGTCAAATAGTGGAAGCTGAATTTGCTGGTGTTTGTAGACCTGTATTCTTACATGATCTGCCAAGGACAGGCAGTGAGTGCGTCTGGCCACAGGTTTGTTTAGGTCCTCACTCAGCCCTACCCTGTCTCCCCTGATGGGAGCGACAGCTTCCATATAGAGGACAGAGTGATTTCCAAGACAGACCTTAATTCTTAGCTTTTCACTTATTGGGGTGTTTCTCAACACAAGGAGTTGATGACTTTGCGGGAGACACACCTTGGAGATTGCGTTCCCTCTGACTACGTTCTTGCATGCTCGGAGGTTCTGCCAACATCTCTGCATGGTGTGACTCTGTCCTGCTATAATGATGGAAAGCCAGGAGGCACCTGGCCTAAGATGGCTTGATAGCATTCCTCTCAGGACCCTTAATCCGTGAAACCAAAGGAGACACAGCCTGCATTGTAAGAATGGAGCCACGCGCCCACCATGCTGGGGAGTGGGCTTCTGGCTTCTGCTGCTATATCTCTGAAACTGCTCTTCTGAGTTCTGGGTAACGTGGGTTTCTGTTAATTCCCTGGTGCCTCAGGGATATTTATTACCTTTCCCTTAAGCTTCCCAGTGTCTGTTTCCATAGCTTGCTACCACAGGAAGGCAAGCAGGTACACTCAAAGAAACTTAACGCTCTGCCGAAAGAAGAACTCGATGGCATGGAAGCCTGCCTCGGGGAGCTCAGAACGTATGGGAGAAAGCTTATGCACTGTGGAGACCAAAGGACGTAACGGGTTGTGATGTGGTGACAGTGTGTTAAGATTATAACAGGAGAGATTCAGAAGGAATGTATTTAGGCAGAGTAGACACAGTAAAAAAAAAAAATTATCCAGAGTGCAGCCATGAGGAGCTTTGTGTGTGGGGGTGGGGGTGGGGCGTGGAGGTGCAGACAGGACTGGATGCAGTCTGACGGTGGATTGAGATTGACCATTGCCCTGCATTTTTGTTGCTCCTTCAGAATGACAGTTTCTGGACAAAGTGTGCTTGCAGGTACTAACAGACACGCTTTTTGTCATAATATAGTCTTGACGCCCCCCTCCCTTTGATCTTGGAAATTCCTTTCCTATACCATTATGTTGGGGAAGGGATGAACTCATAGAGAGGAGTCTCTCTAGTGTCACCTGTGTCATCTCTCCTGTTGATCCACAGATTTCCTACAGAGCTAGTTTTTCTCTTTGCTGAGGGAAACTCGAAGGCAGTGATAACTTCCGCTAGATAATAAACTCTAGTTTCTAGGTAATCCCTAAGCACCTCTACCACTCTAGGGGAAATATAGTGGGCTAGAGAGTTCAGTTGTGGGAGGCTGGCTGCAGCAAGCAGATCTGTTTTTACAGCTAGAACCCTGATTAGGGTAGGCCATGACCGAGCCTTAAAGGATGGCTTTAGGGCTAGGTCTTAGGGGTCATCCTTGTGTTTGGCTTACTGCTCTGAACCTTTGATCCCATCCTTATTTCAAAACCTATCACTAGTATTAGTACTTTTTTTATTTTTTATTTTACCTGTTCTTCTCATTAGGGAACTAAAAAAGCAGCCAGAATAGCAATATTCCTGGTTTGAGGTTAGTGTTCAATACCCAGCACTCAATACATGACAAGATGGAAGTAGCCTCTGATGCAGAAGAGAGGATGCCATTTTAACCCCTGAGAGCTACAGAACCCTCCACTCTGCAATAGCTGAGGATGCTGCATGTGGGGCCTCTGTGCCATGATGTCTGGGTTGACATGCCGACTCTGAGCCTTACAAGCTCTGGAGCTTGGCTCAGGGTTTCCCCCCTCTCTGTGGTTTGGTATCTCCAGGGTAAACAGAGGATAATGATAACACTACTTGGAGAAGTTTTCTAGTCACCTGACCGCCATCTAGAGCTTGGGTAATTGTTGTAGGTTAGACATAGCGAGCTCCTTCCTGTGTGGTTATTTAAAAAGGCAATCAAAGGCCAACCTTATCAATTACATATGCAAGGCTGGTGTGGGAACTGTGTTGTCAAATTATTGCACAGATCATTAAGGGATTCTTAAGACTCCAGAAAGGTGAAGAGAATGCGGTGGGTCTCAACTGGGGACAATTTTGACTCCAAGGAACATGTGGAAACTTTTCTTGTGATTGTCACCACTGGGATATGTGCTGGCACCAGGTGACTGAGAGCAGAGATGCGGCTAAGTGCCCTCCAACGCACAACC
>OU015744.1:149531434-149543939 GCA_907169655.1 Acomys percivali | reverse complement strand
GGTGACTGAGAGCAGAGATGCGGCTAAGTGCCCTCCAACGCACAACCTGACCCTCCTCAACCAAACACTACATGGCCAAGACGTCTGTGTGCCCCCTTGACTTGGATGGTAAGTGGGGCTCACAAACACCCAGGCCAGAAGCACTTGAGTCTTGCTACCACCCTCACGTGCTTTCTGACAAAAATCAGGCTAAGGCCCCATGCTGTCCCCTGCTCAGGGCTCGGAGCACATTGGTCCTGCTCGCTCTGACCTGAATTCCGGCTCCTATTCCAGTGATAGGCTGCTTCCGGAAGCTTCCTCTTGGGTAATACATTTTTAAATGTTTACAAAGCAACCAGGAAGGGTAAAAATTAGGGACCAATTGAGAACACACTCACTCCTGTCCATTTGTTCTTGGAACTCATGACCGGCATTAGAGACACAAAGAGCAGGGTTGGCGTTCCGGGTATTGGCATTACAGTCAGGGACACTAAGCCCCCGCCAGGCTAGCCACAAGCAGCTGTTTCAAATATTGTGCGCGCCAAGGTCAGATTCGGTCATCCTTGTCTCCTTTGTCCTGTGTCATGGGTCTTGGCCCCAAAAGCTGTGGTCTCTCCATTTTGTTGCCTTAAAATGATCTTGTTGATGTGTATTAATGCCCACTTCACTAGTAACACCACCAGAGGGAAGTGTGTGTGTGTGTGTGTGTGCGTGTGCGTGTGCGTGTGCGTGTGTGTGTGTGTGTGTGTGTGTGTGTGTTTGTGTGTGCACGTGTGTGAACGTGCACACGTGCGGGCACATGTGGACATGCTATTTTCTTTATTGATGTTGGTTTTCATAGTTTGGGCAAGATATCTTGTGTGAGCTAATAAGACCAAAGTTGGATCTCTGACCTAGGAGCATCTGTCTGCTCTCTCAGGCATCTCTTTGTGTGCATTGAGTCCTTTACCACAGTGAGTAGTTGTGGCCCACTGTACGTAAGCCACACCGTGGCTAAGCACAAGCTATAAAATGAATGCAATAATTCACAATGTAGGCGCATGTAATAGGATTATGCTCTGGCACAGATGAGTATCTTATGATGAGCAGTTCCAGTGTTCAGGAGCCAGGTAGGGAGATGGCCACCTTTGTGCTTGCAGAGATGCACATGTGGCACCACTGGACTATTAACAATTTAAAACAAGCCACTTGTCCATCTGTGTAATGGTTTGCATAGCATGAGATTCTATACAGCAGTTAGTAAGTAGGTCTTTTGTGAGGTGGGGGTGGGGCAGCAGCACAGAGAGAATTCTGAGAGAAATGCCTTGGAGGGAGGCTCCCTGGGGATGCAGACTAACACTAGAGCAGTGGCTACTGCTGGGCAATCAAACCATAGTCCTTATCAATACTCCAGTATGGTCCCTCATGACATCCCCGACAAGTTGTCCTCCAAAAAGGTAACTGCTTCTTATCTCAATTTCAAGGTTGCTGAGATAAACCATTATGATCACAAGCAGCTTCAGGAAGAAAAGGTTGACTGCAGCTGACTGCTGACTGTCCAGCACCTGGGGAGTCAGGGGAGGAACTCAAGGCAGGAGCCTGGACACAGAGACTGACGCAGAGACCGTGGAGGAACACTGTTCTTATTTAATCTGGAATTTAATTTTTTTTTAGAATTACAATTATGATGAAGAATAAAAGTTGTATTATATATCTCAGACCCAAACTGTCATGTGATAGGAGACTTAACTCTCTAATAATTTTCTAAAAGTGTTGCAAAGAATTCAATTCTGTTTTCCAAGATTTCAGTGCTACTCTTCACACACTGCATTTCACTATACACTTTTATTGCTGTTGTTTCTGAGGCAGAGTCCTCTTTACCTTAGTTTAGTGTTTTTATTTTGAGGGAATGCTGAGTATTATCAAATATTTTGGGGAGATGTGTTGAAATTATCAGATCTGTTAAAAGATGAGTGATTTCCAAGTACTAAGACAAAATTTGATTTCTGAAACAAATACAATTGTATTAACACTACTGTCTTAGGTTTCTGTTGGTGTGAAAAAGACCATGACTGAAGGTATTTGGTGAAGAAAAGGTTTATTTCATCTTACAATGTATTTCCTCACCAGGGAAGGGCAGGGCAGGAACCTGGAGGCAGGAGCTGATGCAGAGGCCATGGAGGAGTGCTGCTTACTGGCGTGTTCATCATGGCTTGCTCGGCCTGATTTTTTATATAACCCAGACCCACCTTTCCAGGGGTTCCTACCTACAGTGGGCTGGGCCCTCCAACATCAATCATAAATAAAAAAAAAATACCTCCATGTAA
Source organism: Acomys percivali (assembly GCA_907169655.1). Lineage (NCBI taxonomy): Eukaryota > Metazoa > Chordata > Mammalia > Rodentia > Muridae > Acomys > Acomys percivali. Next base: position 149,541,654 of record OU015744.1, on the reverse strand, counting down.
TTGCTTACGGGCTACTGTGGTGTAGGTGTTTTCTCAGTTGACATTCCTCTTTGAAGGTAACTCTAGCTTGTGTTGAGCTGACAAAAACTAAGCAGGACTGCTCCCCCTCCCTCTATATTGCTGAATTTGATTCAGTAATACTTCATGCAAGATTTTTATTTCAGTATCTGTGGTACAGGATGTACTGTGGGTTTTCTGACTTATCCTGCTCATACTAATATCTGTTGTTCTACATGTTACTTTATGTTTTCTTGTGTTATGTACGTTTAGATTATTTGGGTTAGCTCTATTTCAAACTGTTATGAATTAAGCTGCTATTAACATATTTTCATGAGTCTTATTAATTACTTTTTATTAAATATCCTGGATGTAATTATAAGGTATAGAATAATATATGATCAATTTAATTTTTTAAAAAATCCAGATGTTTCTTGAAGTAGTTGTAGTGTTTCCTTGTGTGTGAGTCAGTGTTCTCCACACCTTCTCCAACATTCCGTGTGGGCAAATCTTTTTATTTGTTTGCAGTGATTTGCATTATGATTTTAATTTTCAATCACTGGATGACTAATAATTTTCAAAAATTTCAATATACTTATTTCCCATTGATGTATCTTATCTTGTGAAATGTCTGCTACTCTTTGTTAAAATATTTTTGTTATACAGTGTTTTTGTTAGAATATTTAAATTTGCATAATGAGAATAAAAATTAAAGTTGAAAACATCAAAACCGTGCTATTTTGCCACGATGGCTCTGCAGTATAACTTGAAATCAGGTGGTGATTGCTTTTTGCTCACTGTTGCTTTAGCTATTTGCATTCTTTTGTGCTTCTGGGTGAATTTTAAGAGGGTTTCTGTGAAAACAATGTTAATATTTTGATATGTATTTCACTGAACCTGTAGATTGCTTTTGGTAAGTTGGCATTTTGAAATATTGATTCTTCTAAAAATCTACTAGCTGTTCTCTGCCAACTCCGTGATTTTCTTGCCTTGGACACAAAAAGAATTGGAAATGCCAAATATCTGCATGCAATCATTGTAAAGAAGATAATTGTGCCTGTGAGCTTTTTGGATGGAAAAAGAAGTAACTACCTCAAACCCACGGCTCAGGGCAAATACTTCCAACTATTCTGGTTGCTTTCCTAGTTGATCTCTAAAAGGCTGGGGCACCTTGAAAAGGAAAGGTGACAAGGACAAGGAAACTTATAATGGCTGCTCTTGGTGTGGCCTTGACTACATCTAGAATTAACCAAAGACCAACTATCTGGGTATACCTGTGAGGAAATTTTCTTCATTAAATCATTTGAAGTTCAAAGACCCACTTGTTTATTTGTTTGTTGGTTGGTTTGAGACAGAGTTTCTCTGTGTAACACTATGACTGCCCTGGAACTTGCTCTGTAGACCAGGCTGGCCTTGAACTCAAAGAGATCCACCTGCCTGTCTCCCAAGTGCTGGGATTAAAGTCGTGCGCCACCACCGCCCAACCAAAGACCCACTTTTACTTTGCATTTCTGAGGTGGGAGAATCCACCGTTAACCTGGACCACACCTCTGGTGGCAGCCTATAGAATGGACACGGAGGAAGCAAGCTCTAGCTCCTTCCATGGTTGTTCATGCTGGCAAGTGCATTCCTTCACTGGCACTAGAGCCTGCTTCTTCAGGATTCTTTCTATTACTGAAGACCAGCTGAGACATCCAGTCTCCAGTACTAACACCTTGTAGATTCTTGGACCTACCAACTGCCGGCCTGCTTGATCACACTCCTCCAGCCCGACTCCTCCGGAGAACCCTGACTAATATGGAGCCCTTTATACTGCGGCTGCTGGTGTACATTTGTACATACAGTAGAGATGCTATGGAAATAGGTATGGACGTAACTCAAAAAGTGAGCTAGCACTATCATGTGTTCCACCAATATCATTCCTAAGGAGAAACTTGCGAAAAGACTACATTGGCATGCAGCAGAGACCCCTCCGTATCCATGTTTATAGGACCATTTTTCACAATAGTGAAGTTTATCAGAATGAAACTAGAAATCCACCAGCAGATGAATAAATAAAATGTGGTATATACGCATAAAAACATTTTACTAAATCACATGAAAATGTATCATTTGCAGGAAATTTATGAAACTAGAGATCACCATCATGTTAAAATAAGCCAGATTCAGAAAAGGAAATGCCAAGTTTTTTTCATAATTGCAAATCATATATGTGTATATATTTTACACACACAAATATGATATAATTCATATATATATGATGATTTTTCAGATATGAAAAACTGGTATTTATATGGCATATATATATATATATTATGTGTGTGTGTGTGATGTATAGAAAGAACACTATTTGGAAGAAGAAAGGGTCTCACAGTGAGGGGAAGATGGTGTTGTGAGGTAGGCCTGCCAGAGACAATTGCACACACACCACACAGAAACTCTTATAGCTGAAGAGAAACTCTTTATTGCTTCCCAGCAGCTGCAAGAGGAACTTGTCCAAATCATGCAGCCCCAAAGCTCACTAGTTCTTTGTCTTTTATGCATAAAATTTACATCCTGGTTGACACACTTCAGTTAGCAAGAATAGTTAGCAAGAAGCAACACTACAAGAAGCCAAAAAACAAGATTAGTAACTTTGGGGATTTTCTTGGATCCTGGAACTGTGGACTGGGTCTTAGATGGATTAGGTCTTCAAGTTTGGCAGGTTTTAGGGCTTACACACTAGGGTTTAATGTTAGCATGGTGCCTGTGACATGGGCTCAACTATGCTATGGTTTGACAGCCAGTTCTAATGATATGGGAGAGGGTGGTAGCACATGGATATGAACAAAGAATGTGATTGTGTTAGTTTTCTTTTAATTTTCTGTAATAAAATGCCTGACAAAAGCAACTTAAGAGAGAAAGTGTTTATTTGGCTCATAATTTGACATTATAGTCCATCATCCTGGGGAAATCAAGGCTGTTGGAACTTGAGGCAACTGGTCACGTCACAACCATAGTCAAGAGCAGAGCGTGATGGATTAATGCAAGCAGGCTGGTGCGCTGTTCTCTTTCTCTACTCTTACATAGTTCAGAATTCCCTTCTAGGGAATGCTGCTACCCATAGTTGACCTTCTTATACCAATTAATACAATCAAAATAGTCACCCACAGACAAGACCCCAGTCCAACTTAAGCTAGACAGCACTTCATTGCAAGTCTCTTATTGGGGAATTCTAGGACTGTCAGATCGAAATTAAAACTAGCGCAAGGGTGTAAAAACATAAAGTTGTTATAACAAAATCCATCAGGACAGGGAAGGTGCCTCAGTCAGAAAAGTGTTTGCCACACTAGCATGAGGACCTGTATGATAGTAACTGAAAGCTTACATGAGATCCATACAAAATAGAAAGCCAATTAGGATCTTATACTTTCTCTTTCAAATTCCAATTTAAGATCAGTAAATCTATAGACTTAAAGACTCATGAGCCAGTGCTCCTGACTTTGTAATGATGCAAACAGGAGATGTCTATTTATTTTCATTTTATACTTAAAATTAATAAAGAGGATGAACAGTTACTAGGCAGACAACTATTCAGAACATCAGTCATGTAATATGTAAATTTGACACATTAATAACCTCACAGATCCTTTATCACTACCAACATTTCAAGTCTATGTAATTAAAATCTTCTGGATGTTGGGTTTTTTTAAAAACATATTTTATTTTCTTCAAAGTATTTTATAGCAGCTGTTGTTGTTCTGGGTTTTGTTGCACATATATGATCAGTCCCTTGGCTCCTCGGTGTGCTGATGGGTCATACTCTGTTTGCTTTTCTACTTTCTACTGCTCTAAATTCCCTTTTTTGGTATCAAAATAAGGAAGTTATTTTGCAGGCTTGCTGGCTCTTCTGGTTTTTGTCAGTGTCTTTAGTTTTGCCAATGCTCTTCAGTATATGTGCATACTTTGGGCGTACCTCAAACGACAGATTCTGGAAGCTTCAACCTAGATTCCATTGTGTGAAGAACTTATCTTGGAAAATCCTCCATAATAGTCCAGGGTTCCAGTCTTCGCAGTCAACCATATCAACAACCACATGTTGAAGGACTGCTTGACTCAAGAGTGAGCTCTTCCGGAATAGTCCTCACCAAGTCTTTAAGCTGAAAGGTGTCTTCCTGTCACGCAGGTCCCCTTTTCTCCTGCTCCCAGTCTCTTTTCTCTGTGACATGGTGTGAGTGGTGGGCCTTCTCCCAGAGGGGCCTGCTAGGAGCTGGAGGCAAGACTGGATAGGCTTCCCTGATTTAGTGCCACCAATCAACCAGGAGCAGGACAGCCCAAATGGAGACATGTGCAGCTAATATTTACCGTCACTATTTTGAAACAAAGTTGTTTGTCTCTGAGCAAATTAAAGTCCAACTCCATCGAATGTCTCCTCTGCTCTTGCTAAAGAATCATCCATCACAGGTGGACCTATTGTATACATCCTCACGCTGGGCCACACTGTCTACACTTTCCCAGAGTCTTCAGTGTATATCCCTTAATCTCAGGCCCCAGGGGGCCCCTCAAGGCGCCACCAGACAAATAGTACACCCTAACTGACCACATCTAAATCATCTCCTAGCTTAGTTTCTGTTGCCAAATAGTGGCTTCAGGGGAAATGAGGCAAACCCTCTGCCGCTCCAGCCACCATGGCACAAAGCACTCTTGCCTCTTGCTCTTTTCTCTAACGGGTATATCCTTGCCTTTGTTCCGGGCCTTCGCTGCTCTCCCTTCTTGGTGTCAGCTTTTCCAGTTGTTCCACACAGAGACATGGCATAGATGCCCATTGTTATCTCTCTAGAAGGATTTATTATTCTTCTAAGTATTTTCTGTTTCTGCCTCTTGCAGTAGATAATTGAGTTTGCTTGGTCATTTTTTTCCCTAAAATTCAACAAACCTTACAACTGGGACAACTCTTGGGTGATTTCTCCAGCTAGGCGTGAACTTTCCTGGCATCTATAAAATCTTTCTCTCTCTTTTAGTTCTGTTTTGTGCTTTGGGCTCTTGCTTAGTTACTTTATTTTCTGGTACAATTAGTATCTCCCAGGTTACAAGGTATTAAGTTTGAGAAGGTTTGCTCATTACCTTCAACTCTGATGTCCAGCTCCCACCACCGAGGGCCTCGTCACCTCAAACAGTCACAGAGTCCAGCCTCTGACCTCTTGCAGTAGTTACTCTTCCTCCCTATGTGACACCCCCCAACTTTGCTATGCCTTACGGTCCTGCCACCAACAGTAGATCTGGATCACTGACTAGGGCCCTCTGTGCTCCCACTCCCCTCCAAGACAGCTTCAGAAGATAGATCTTCCCACTTGCTCATCTCTCAATGGTAAATGTAGAACCAAGCAGTCAGAAAGAAAAGCAAAATTTCCACCCTTTAAGAATCAGGCTATGATAGTTTGGAGCCTGACCCAGGCTGTCTTACACAAACATCTGGAGCCTGATGCCTCATGGGGTTACAAATGGACAGTCTCAAGAAAAACCAGGTAAATGATAAAATATAAATAACCCTTAGCAAGGCAACAAGAGGTCTGTCTGTCCTCTCAGACACAGGCCCATGTAGCAGTCTTGTGATGACAAGGTATGGGTCCTTTTCTGGGAACTGGCCACTCTTCTCTGACCTCACATTTCTTTTTCTTTTCTTTTCCTTTTGGTTTTTATTAAACATTTTTCATTTTTTACATATAAATTTATATTATTACACACATAAACAATCAAGAAGAACCATGACACAATCAGGAATTATATAAATGTTACATTCTTAAGTGTTTTGGCTATTTGTATTTAACAGCCTTGAAGAAAACATCTTCCCTATCTTGTTGTGTCTAAAATTCTAAATGTAAATAAATATCTACCATATCTCGTCATTATCAATTTAAAACATCTACCTAGACCTAAAACCATCTTAACTTCTAAACAACTCAGCTTAATTGTGAAACGAAACTATCTGGTCTTCAACTCCATCAGAGACTTGAGAGGAATAAACTTGATTACCAGAGTATGCTGGGAGTGCAGGTTAGTAGCTTTCCAAATGAGAAGATGACAGAGACAATTTGCTACCTGAACAGTCACCCAAAACTATAACATTGGAGCATCCTCTTCAGCCTTCTGGCCCAATATATCTGACAGACATATTTGTGAGGCAGGAACTATTGAGGACTTGCTTACCCTGTCTTGGCAGAGTTTGACTTTCAACTCTGCCCGCATCCAAGCTTGCCCTTTTTAAGGCAGAATTCTGTCTATGGTATGAAGGAAGACATTTTGCCCATTGGATTGTTTGCTACACTTGAAGCCATCTCCATAAGGAGATTCTTTGATGCCCATCATCTTCAAGGTAGGATGGGTGTTGCCAGGAGTTAACCTGTCTCATTGTCAGTGAATCTTTAAAATGATAAAAACATTTTAAAATGCCATATTATGTGTGTCTCAGAGATTTTTGAAAACCTTGTCTATTCTACCTTATCTTTCTATAGAATCATATCTATCTACTGTGCCTAAGATGAATATTCTTGTGATAAAAATAGACTAGTAATTGATATGACCATGATTTGCTCAACTAACAATTAACTTATATAACTTATTTGTACTAAGCACCCTGCAATAGCACTTTCAAAGTTTTGGAAGTAAACTTTGAATTATAATTGAGTTATATAAGTACAATACCTCATATTAGAATATATATATAATATATATATAGTATGTGAAAAATAATCTTACACTTGAATTCTATACCACTGTATCTAAAATTAAACTTATTTTGCATCTATATATAAAATTCTATACCAGTAAATTAATGTGTGACAATTAATGAGTGACAATTGAAGCATTAAGTTGAGGAGTAGATTCACTAATCTACTTTTTGTTCTATCTTCCCTATATATTTCTCTATTTCCCCTTCTTTCTTTTCAAGCCCTATCTCCAAACATAATAATGGGAGATAATGGAAAAGAGAGACGTCCCTGAGTCTAACCATGTTTTCTCTCTAAATAAGACCAATAATTACTTATAACTATGGCCTCACATGTCAATAAATTCTGTTCGTCTGATTTGTGGGTTGGCAAATTCTTTATACCGCTGACATCATGAGCCTTCCCTACGTTGTTTTACACAAGAAATAGCCAGGTCCCATTGGAGAGAGGGTGAGATATGAAGGTATCGCCACAGCCATCTCTGAAGACTCCACTAAAATGCTGAACTCCCTTTACAGTGTCATCCACATGACCTTCACATCTCTCCGCATCTCTAACTTCATCCTCCCACCCCTCTGGAACCACCTGGCTCCCTGCTCCTCCATCAGAGACAGAGCAGCTTGCAACATACTCCTTTTGCCTTTGGGTCTAGGACCACTATTCCTTTCACTGCTCTTTCACTTTCCCTGTTATTCCTTCCTTTTTTCCTGCTCCTCCTTTCAATTTCCCTGATTCCATTTATGAATGAAAGATGAAAACTCTCAACTCTTACAATGACTGGTAACAATCCGGAGAGGCACGTGGAAGGGAAAAAGCAGGGTGTTTCCACATGTCCTTGGCTATACCGAGGAGCTCACGCTGCAAAGCCTTCGGTTGTTGAGGAGGCTTTTTATAGAATCCTGAAAATCCTTCTTCGCCTAAGCCAGACTCTCCTCCTTCAGAAGGAGAGCTTAAGATAAATTAAAAACCCTATCTTATTTTATTTCAGTTACATTATAGCATAAATAAGTTTTGTGGTTTGGCCCAAGAATGGAGAACATATTCCAAGTTTTTAACTAAAGCCTGACAAATGAGCACTTAAAAGCCTCAGGCCTTGGGAGCTGGGAGTGGCCTGCAGAAGGCTTCAGCAGGCTTCGGCCATAGATGGAAACTTACTACTGGTTTCAGCACGTTGGCCAGAGGAATCCAGGCCAAGGGAGGAAGTCCTCAGACCCAGAGAGCTATGTCTCTCAGCAGTGTGGCTACCACTAAGGTCTCAGTAATCGACTGCAGCTTCTGTCACCCTGTTCCACTCAGGGCCTCAGGGTCAAGGTTACTCGGAGGAGCTGAGAAGGTAACTGAACTCTGGAATTGGTCTAAGGAAGTTCGCTTTTCAAAGCCCATTGTGAAAAGAACTTCACAGTCCACGTTCCTGTGAGACTTTGTGTTCTGATTAGCGCTTCAAGAGAGTAGGCCTCTGCTCTTACTCTCAGAAACAGCTCTGAGGCCCCTCCAAGAGTCACATAGGGTGGACACTGAGTGGCTGGAGTAGATAGAAAGAGTGGGACGTAGCCCACCATAGGCTTTTGGCATTTACAGTGTTAAACAGATCCCCTCACCCCCACCCCCCACCCCCACCCCCACCCCACCCCCATGCCCCCCATCCCCAGAGCAACAAGAGCTCTGTCAGGATCACTAATTCATGCAGTGTGGCCAGAAGACAATCATTGTTGTGAACTTATTGCTTCAGGAATCCTTCGCCAACTACCCAATCAAGTAAGCCAGTTTGTTTCTTAAAAAAAAAAAAAAAAAAAAAAAAAAAAAAAAAAGTAAACTGGAACCTTGAACGCGGTGCTATACATGAAAATAGGATGCGTATTAAAATGTTAAGCTACTCTCTTGCCTAACGGTCAGTTCTCACCATCAGGTGAGAATCCACTCAGAGAAGCCACAATAGGGTCCACGGTGCGTCTCATCTTCACACCTCGCAGCAGGCTGGCAAGTGGCTCTCACTGGTTACTTCTTCAATGCATCATATCTGGTTCATCCCTTTCTTCCACATGCCTGCTGTATCATCACAGACCTCCCAAGACCACAACTCCTCCAGAGCAGAGCGGTGCAGCTGCTACCAAAACCAGCCTCCTAGAAGAGACCATGCTGACTACCACTTTGCTCCCGGTCCTTCTAAAGCCAATTTGTACCAGGGGGCAATTCTCTACTTGGGAAACAATAGGCACTGTTTACATTTAAAAAAAAGTCAGCACTAAGGGGTTTCCTCCTGGATTATGTCCTGCAAGCTATTTGCAGACCCAGTAATTGGGAAATAAGGGCACACACACACCTGTGTAATTAAACTGCCCATTTTGCCTCTTTGCTAGAGCAGTTTCTAGGGATATTAATTGTCCGATTCTCTCCGAGCCTGGTAGATCTTGATAAGTTGTCTACCACAAAGAGCTATTCCCTTAAAAGTGCAGAGAATCCTTTTTTTTTTTTTTTTTAATTTTTTAATTTTTTGCCTCTTACTCTCTTTAAGCAGATTTAGCACTTGGAAGAGTTAATGGCAATAAAGGGAGTATTTCTGCTTGGCTGTCCTCTCTGCTTTTGGGGTACTAATGGCCCCTTCCTATCATTAAATGATAAAAATTCCCTATTGGATTTCCTGCTTTGACTGGGGCTAGGGGGAGGGGTTTCTGACAGCAGCCACCACGTCTCTGCTTTGTTTGGGGCCAGCCATTCATTTCCTCACTGTTTGGCTTCATAAGAAACTCTATTTGATTTCAGTGTCTGCAGTTTCCCTCCTGGGCCAGTGTCTGCCGTCCATCACCCTGCTGTCCTGCCGCCTCCGCAGACATGTTGTCCTTTTTATGAAGGTTCTGGAATAAATGCCCATCGTGCCCTTGGCCCCTCTGTGTCTCTATCAGCCTTGTTCCATTCCTTCTGGTGGTTAATTGACCCCTTTTTCATTGACTTCCTGAGTGGGGAAAACACATATATGCTTTCCTTTAGGCCACATAAAGGGCCAAATAAAAGAGAGGGACTGTGTTTTGCAGCCAGTGGCAGTGATCCCTGGCAACAGTCTTTTTAATAATTTTTACACTGACATTTTGCAGCAATCATTTATTTGTCCCAGTTTTTCTGGGCTGGTCTTAATTTCAAATATTTCACCCCACTGCTGTGGCTTCACATAACTGCATTCACAAATGAGAGGGGAAGATTCTCTTTCAGTGATGAATATACCCTAGTGTTTAGGCTTAAGAAACATACTCAGCCGAGCGTGGTGGCGCATGCCTTTAATCTTGGCACTGGGGAGGCAGAGGCAGGTAGATCACCATGAGTTTGAGGACAGCCTGGTCTACAAAGTGAGTCCAGGACAGCCAAGGCTACACAGAGAAACCTTGTCTCAAAACAAACAAACAAACAAGCAAAAAGAAATATAATCAAATTGAGTATATGAGAAGCACTGATGAGGCAGAGTGTTGACTTAGTACAGAGGCAAACCTAGAATATTTCAAGGTGTGTGTGTGTGTGTGTGTGTGT
>OU015744.1:149508350-149527417 GCA_907169655.1 Acomys percivali | reverse complement strand
TTCTCAGCTCTTACACATGTTGCATCTGACTAAAGCCAAAGTTGATGGGGTTTGTTTTAATCTGTACCTACATCATTCTTGAACTGACTGTTTATGTATTTGTTGATGGTCTCTGGTGACAGTGGCTGCTTTCCAAGGTTCTCAGATCTATCTTAAGGGTATGCATTGCACTGGTCTAATGACCCTGACTTCAAAATGAGAAACCTTCAAATGGGCCACTTTAAAAAATGGAAACTTGGCAGTCACAGAAGGATTCCACTGCTCTGTCCTTTAAAGACTGCTCGCTGAGGTGCGGATCTGGAGTTACCAGATAAAGTCTCCCTAATAACTTGGAATTTTAAATTTTTTGTTTAAATTTCTGCTTGGGTTTCTGTTGAAACAATAGTTACGCCTCTCAGAAAATTCTTGCAAACCTGTAAGATTTATATTACTTTTAAACATGTGGCCTCTCTCTGGGCATTGCAGTCTGTTGGGAGAGAAAGCTGCTAAATTCTTTGTTCTGATGAGGACTTCAAATACATTGGAAGCTTTCGGTAAACACTTGGTCACCAATTTCAGTGGCATTTGCATAGAGTGATCAAAATGGCATGGCTACACACACACTGAGATTAAAGTGACATGTTTTAACTTAACTTGAGATCTATTTAAGATTTCCTTAGCAGCATGCTTGACCTAACAGAGTTTTGAAAAGGCTGAGAGAGAAACAAAACAAAACAAAACAAACAAACAAAAACACTCTACCTGTGATGGCTGCCTGTGTGTCCTCCACTTGTATTTCCAAGCAAGAGGCTTAAGATGTCCTGGGAAGGTCAGCCTTTGGAAACAGAAGAAAGTAATAGCCCATAGAGATTTGCCCATGTTATAAAACAAAACAAAATAAAACAAAGAAATGAAGTTTATCGACTATTTTCTCCAGCAGGAAGCTTGCAAGTCCTCCGGGATGCAGAGTAATAGCATCCTACGGACGTGTTTGGCTGGTCTCTAAACAGAGCTGACCTGTAGACTGAACATTTTTATTCTGCATTAAAGTGTAGATTCACCAAGCAAAACCTGGCACTAAACGGCACTGAACACGGAACAGATGCTGTTCTGAAGACAGTGGAGATAATCTGCGATTCTACGTGCTTGTTTTAGAGTCAAGCATCTCCGTGTGGAAAGTTGGACTGCTCTCTGGTCACCTAGTCCAGACAAAATCCAGGCTCCAGGGGGTCCCATCAGCTGCGTTTCTCCTTGTTGTGGTCAAGCACCTGAAAAGAAGCAACTGGAGGAAGGACTTGTTTCGACTGCAGTTGGCGAGGATCCAGCCCTTGGTCACATAACCACAGTCAGAAACACAGTAGCATGATGTTGCTACCCAACTCACTCTGTCCTTTTTATCCAGGCCAGGGCACCAGTCCGTGGGTGATGTCACCCACTTTTAAGGTGGGTCCCCACCTCAGTTAACCCAGTTTGGAAATTCCCTCACAGGCATGGCCAGAGGTTTTTGTCTCCTAGATGGCTCTAAATCCTGTCAAACTGGAAACCATGTTAACCATCACACTGTGTCATTCATGACCTGCCCTCTGTACCAGACAGTGTACACCAGAGCAGGCTGCTCTTTCTCAAAAAGGGAAGAGTGATATTGCTGCTTTGGGAGCCCTTTGGTGGCTCCCATCACACTCAGTAAAAATAACATGCCTGCCCCGGAATCAGAGACCTGGCATCTCCCTAGTCCCTGTCCTGCCTTTCCTCTCTGTCTCCCTGATTCCCAGCCACACACACTCTACCAACCGCCCTGGCCTCCCAGATGCTTATTAAACACAGAGACCCAGGCTTGTGCTGGGTTGATGCTGCTCTTAGATACTAGGATGCCAGATGGCTCTCCAGCCACGTACGACAGTACAGATTACGTGCCCTCCTTGCCTGCTTCGGGTTTATCTCCACCACTAATCAATTGCTCACATTATAACCTATGCTATATTTGCATGCTTATTTGCATGACGACGATAAGATAAAGGTTGTATTTGTTCCATTGCTATATTTCCTGACCCTACAAATGGGCCTTGGCACACAATAGGACCATCGTTTTCTGAACACCTGAATGGACTTCCGTCAAGTACCCATTTTATGTATTTTGAAAATTCATTCTTCCTTGCTTGCACAAGGAAATAATGTATTTGGCACTTTTGTCTTCTTCTTCCCTTTATCCCTGGGAAATGTGAGGACATCACTTGATATATTAGGCCTTGGGTTCTTTAACTTGAAAGTGGGCTGGGGAGGGGGGCTACTCTTAAAGACAGGAATAGCTCTCCATGTGTGTTCTTGGGAAGCCGCCCTGCCTGGAGATGGAGCTGAGAGGCTCTTTGACAGTTCTTCCCAACCCCTTGTGCTTTAGAGATTGATTTTCCTCAGGCCCTTTCACTCCCATAAGGCCCGCCCTTTTTCAAGGCAATGGAACCTTGCCCATTTGTGGAGCTTTCCATTTGTCCAGCAGCACAAACAGCCAGAGTCATACGAACTATGGCTGCTATGCTTGCCAATAATGGTGCGCCTTTGCTGCAGCCCGCACCTGCTGTTTGCAGTCATTCTGCATTGTGTGCCCTAAGTCTATCTGTCTCTGCCTGCTCTGAATCTTTTTGTGTAGACACGAGGTGTGTTGGGTTCTGAGGAAGAGCAAAACTCCCCTGACGTGTGGAGTTGGCACAGTGGTACCTCTGCAGATCACCGGGTCTGTGTTCATCTTAGCATATTTCAAAGCACAATATTCCCTATTTAAAAAAACATCTAGACCCAGGCCTGGTGGCTTGTGCTATTTGGGAGACTGAGGCAGAGGGACTGCCACTAGTTCAAGCCCAGCCTAGGCAACAACAGTGAGTTTCAGGCCACCCTGGATTAAAAAGAAAAACAATTTGGAAAATAAAAATAGAGCAAAACACACGTGTCGAAAGCTATTTGTTTAGTTATAAATCCTCTTTACTCATTCAATCCTAATTGACCACTGTCATGGATAATTCGATGTTAGAGACCCACAGCAAAGTCTCAATGCATCCCACATCTTAAGAGAAAAGCCACTTTCCCCACAACAAAGAAATGCGTTCACATAGAGTAAGCAGGCTGCACGGCACCAAATGCATACTGCACACTCTCCTGAGCTTACAGTCTGAGAGCAAACCTTTCTCCATAGAAAGAATTATTAGCCTCTCATCTTGCTTTTGCAAGTCGCGGGGAACATCTTGTGCCAGCTGGTCTCCTTATTCTGATGCGGCTTCGCACTGTAGCATTCACAGTGTGCATCTGGAGCAGGCAGCCCAGGGTCAGCATTCCACAGCGCACCGAGTCAGCTCACGGGATTTTTTTTTTAAGGCAGAAAAGTCCTAGAGTCACAAACTCTCCTGCTGTCAACTGCGATCAGACACGTGGAGCGAATTGGTCAAGGTCACTGGCCATTGCACCGTGGGATAGGGACTTTTCTTCTAACTTTTCTGGTGTTTTATGCCTTTGAATTTGAGACTACAGAAATCGTTTGCCAATGACTGGATGGTATAAATGATACATTAAAAACATCACCTGTACTTTGCAAAGCAGCTCGTAGTTTCATGCGCTTGCAATCTCATTTGAGAGGCATCACGTGATGCCAACCAGCAGTAGCCTGCTGCTCTAGGGAAATTCTTTGTGCTTACTTGCTTACACCAGCATCATCAAGGACTTAAATCCCTAAGCTGTAACAAAAGACAGTGTTTCACTGTAGCGATTTGTTTGTAGACACATAGAAGGTACATCAATATCTGTGGGGAATCTAAAGCCACCTGCAAATCTAGCAGTCAGGATGAGAAAAATGGCCCATCTTGCTAATGGATCATGAACGTGACCTCTAAACCCACAGATCTAAAAAAGAAGCACACACAGGGAAAGCTCCCACCAAGCCAGTCTGGGACTTTAGAAACTTTCCGCATTTCAGTTTAATATCGACATAAATGACTGTGAGTGACGCAAAACTTTGGAAGGAGTTGAAAGAGCAACCCTTCGTTAAGGGCTATGCCATTCTATTTCTGGACAGACAGCCAGGACTTAGGACGTGCAAGTGGAGCCTATTGCTGGTCTGATGACACCTGGGCTGAGCTCAGGCACAGGAGACTTTCCAAAGCCCGAGCCTCTGTTTCTGCACATGTGAGAGAAGGCAGCCATGCTTTGTAGTGGTAGAGCTAGGCTAGAGTGAGAGCAGCGCTCTGAGAGGCTCTGTCATGAACTCAAATGCCAATCTTGTCTCTTTGATGGCTTGGTAGACATGTTCCTCAGTTGGTGCCATAAGCTTGAATAGCTCTGCTCTGTAGTAAATCAGGGTTAAGTTGTTACTATCTGTGATCTGGTTTTTTTTTTAAAGCAGCCTTTCTCTAACTCCTGAACACAAGGCGATCCTTCTACCATTCATGCATGTCACCACTACAGCATCCCTCTGCTATGTGGCGCTCCCGGCCCGTACAAGCTTCTATTTTACCTCTATTCAAAGCTAGACCTTGGAGGCTTCTCTCTCCCATCCAATTTTATAATCCTTTCCTCACTTTTCACAACGCTCAGAGAACAAGCTAGTGTGGTAGAAGGCAGCCACGGTAGGTACATCAATAAAGGACACCAGCGTCCTGGTTCCAACTGTGACACCCCTTTTCAACGCCCAAACTTCTCGCCGCACTGAAGCGTTCATTATGCCTTTCAAAAGTAGAGGTCTAGTGTGACAATTTTCTGTAAAATGCCTCCATGATTATAAAGAGAAAATCAGTCACTTATTCTGCTGGGATTGTTCATAAGACTGACAGACATGCTCAGTGCGGAGCCGAGCGTTTGCACCTGGTCAGGAAACTGCAAGATGGGACAGAGGCGCTTCTGTTGCTAATAATTATGCCTTGGGTTTAATCACCAACTTCATGCCTGACAAAATGGAAGCCAAAGACTGGGGAAATGATGAAAGCAATAGGTATTTAAATCATGGGCCATTTTTTTTCGTTCAATTAGTATGGTGATGAGGCGCTCCATTTGTAAGGGATTCTAGCTGATGCCGACAGTCTTTTAAATTAAGGTTAGCTGAAATGACGGCAGCAGAGTTGGAGAAGTGACATACTACGATGAGTGTGTCAGTTCCCTATAAGCTGGAGATGGACTTCTGATGGCCTGAATCATCGCTGTAAAGCTGGGAATGAAAGGGAGAAAATAATCTGCTGGCTAAACCTTGGTCATAATAGTGTCTTTTCCAAGGAGGGGAGCAGCGGGGTTCAGAAAAGACAGCCAGCCTTGGAGGAGGAGATGGGTGCATCTCTGTAAATTCTTTCCACACAGCAGTAAGCATTTTCAGCAGATGTACAGTCCTATTACTTAGAAGATGTTAGCCCATCCCACTTCATTTGAGCACAGAGTACAGAGTACAGAGAACACACAAGGAAACTATAGCTTTGTGGCTGACATTTCTAGATGATTCTTTTTTTTTTTTTCCAATGAATTTCAGAGGTGCTCAGTCACATCTTGCCTGGGGATCCTGCTTCTTGGGCTCACACTTTGAGCTGCAATAGTTGTTGAGATGATCCTTTACCTCCTCTTATTGCCAAATATTGCCAAACCCACCTCCTCCCTCTGGAAAGAGGTCTCCGATGGCAGGTCCATCCTGTCATGAATATCAGTGCTGTAATGGGCTATCCCCCCCCCCCCCATCTAGCCAACCTCGGGAGGTGGCCCTATTGAGATACCCATGTTTATTGCCACAAAGTGGCGTCTGAAAAGAATTTTAATTAATTGACACCTGGGAATTCAGCTGTTTGTTTTATCATCTGGCAGCAGAAGAGAGCTTGGAAGAAGACAAGAGCACCTCTTGTTGGATGAGGACCACAAGGCCACCTGCAATCACTGCCTACTCAGCCACGCGCTTGAAGCCGGCTGTGGAATCTTCTGAGCCACATTTTTAATTCCACGCTGCGTTCTTTCTAACCCGGAGTTGCAGAGATTTCCCCCTCTCATTACGCGTCTGTTGGTGTGTGCTCTGAGAATACTAACGATTAGTTTAGCCCAAGGACTTGGCTGCTGTGGATGTTATATGCATCCATTCTCATTTCTCTTATGGTTTGTGGAATGAACCAGCAAAGAGCTGGCCTTCAGAAGACCAAGACTTGGCCATAAGGGAGTCTCTAGTGACTATCCCAATCCTGAGCAAAATGTTGAGTGCTTAGAATTCAGCATTCGTGGGTCCTTTTAAAAAACTGTATAGTAAGTTCTAGCTAACCAATACATGAGCCAAGAAAAGAGTCAAACTCAAGGACAGAGAAGCTGTGTGGTAAAAAGACAAGGCAGCAATAAACTCACTTCCGCCAAGAACACACTGTATTTTCCAAACCTGGGGGTTTCAGTTGAAGTATAGTCTGAAAATGCTAAGAATTGCACTCTGGGGTCTCTGGGCTTCAGTTTTCTGCTGGATGAAATGGAAAAGATAAACGCTAGATGTTCCTTATTGTCCTAGCATTGCAGGATGTTGCCCCCTTTTAAGTCACTGTATACTGACTGACCTGGTGACAGGCCAGCCGTGCGCTATGCCTAGTAGACTTACACCCATTGGCTGCCCCAACCAAGTCAGAAGAGAGACGATTGGCGCTATTTAGAGATGAGGACACTGAAGCCTAGAGACATAAGCTGGAATTCACTCCTCGAGCTCTGGATCTCCTGACGTGGCTTGTCAGCCGTGCACCTTCTCCCTTCCATCTCTCGCTCCGCCCCTCTCAGTTCTTCCTTACCAATTATCTCACTGTTCTCACAAAAATACTACTTCATCATTATGTAAAACTCAACC
This sequence comes from Acomys percivali, assembly GCA_907169655.1. Taxonomy (NCBI): domain Eukaryota; kingdom Metazoa; phylum Chordata; class Mammalia; order Rodentia; family Muridae; genus Acomys; species Acomys percivali. The sequence goes on along the minus strand of OU015744.1, from coordinate 149,520,615 downwards.
AATACATAAAAGAGTGAATAAGACAAAATAATCCACAACTTCATTACCCAGAAAAAATAAACATGGTGTGTGTATGTGTTCTTGTGTGTGGGTGCACTTCATGTGGATGAACATGTTAAGGGGGGCAGAAGTTGACACTAAGTCTTCCTCAGTTGCACTGAACAGGATCTGTCAGCAAATCTGGGGCTCCCTGGTTGGCTAGACTGGCTGTCCAGCAAGCCCCTGGGGCTCCCTGGTTGGCTAGACTGGCTGTCCAGCAAGCCTCCAGGAGTCATCTTGTCTCTCCCTCCCAAGAGGCAGTTCCAGTCGTGCGCTTCCTTGCCTGATGTTTTGCGTGGGTGCTGAGCATCAGAACTCAGACACTCATGCTTGCACAGCACGTACTTTATCAACTGAGGTGCTAATCCCAGGTCCCAGAGAAAAAGAGTAGTGCTCTGTGCAGAATGTTATAAGTATCTCATATCTCACTATTTACATACACATTTAACAGGAGGTGAAGAGACAATGGGTAGAAAAAATATTGAGATTATTGCTAGAAACATAATGTGTGAAATACATTTTAATTTTATTATAATGGTGAAAAAAAAATGAAGCTAAAGGAATCACCGATGGGCAGTCTTCTGCAGTGTTTGTTTCTATAGAAGCTCCTGAACGGTAAAAACAAAACAGGATTAAGAAAAATATTGGCAGACTGGGGCCTTATCTATAACTTCATAATTTTGTATTTTAATTTCAAACAATATTAAGTAATTCTGGGCTAACAAGGGTGTATAAAATAGCAGTTAGTCCCACCTTTGTACTTTCTCCTACCACCATTTACTCCTTCAACATTTTTAGTGTTTGCACTCCGCTGTTCTCTCGCAGGACATGAGAATTACTGTGTGACTCTAGCATGTATGAGAATGCGCTCCAAGCCCGGTGGGATTTATTTCTCACTTGTCTACTCCCACTCCACTCTTTTTAATGAGACTGTTACTTTGAGAGAACACTGATTATAGTAGTAACTTATGTAACGGCACCATTTAGTCTTTGATATATAAGGCAAGCCCTGCTTGTCCAATAGAAATCATCCTCTGCTAACTTGCTTATTATTAACTGTCACGGGTCCTTGTCCTGACTTTTTTATGATCCTCACTATAGAGGCCAGAATAGGCCAATGGATGCCAGAAAGCAAAGGAACACATCTGAAGAAGGCTTGCCTCTTACAACGTCCAGCACTCCACCTCGCACCCACGGCCAACATCTTCTGCAAGAACCAACAGGGCACATGGTGCACTCAGGGGCTAGGACGTCTCCCCTGGCACTCTGGGTTATTGTCATAGTAGTAAGCTAGCATCCTGTCAGGTGGCATCCCCTCTCCTATTGGTGCACCTGCTAGTGGAGCTGCAGGACTTTTGAGTTTTGTGTCATAAACCATCTCTTTGGTGATGCCTAAATGTACCTCCACAAGGCACGTGACAGTCATCCCTTCAACATCAGCGCATTGAGACCCTTTTGAAAGAGGCAGAGAGCAGTGGCCTGCCGTGGCATGCCCTCGATGTTGAATTCCAAGTGTGCTCCAAGTTTTGAACTCTATGACATAATTTCTACAGACACTATGCAGAGCATAGGAGGCTCCACCTGCCTTCAAGTTTCTTAAAGTTTCCACGTGCACTTTAAACAAAACAAAAAACAAAATCAAAAGCCAATCAACCAACCAAACAAACAAAAAAAACAATTTCTGTCTTCAGACAAGGGTGGAAACATACATTAGCCCAAGGTACAAGGCTGCTCCCCCCCATCTCCCCCAGAGCTGTCATGAGTACAAGTCTGTACCCCATAGTGGAACTTGGGCCTGAAAATCAGAGTGAGATCATCCATTTGTCCCAGCTTCACGATGGCATGTTACACACTTGCTGTGGGGAACAGCCTTGCAACAGGCAGTTTCCTTCTGGAGAGACGAAAGTGTACGGAGGAGAAGCATTATTCAGCTTGAGCACTCCATGCACTATGCCCTAAAGAGAAGACCCGCATTAACATACATGTGCTGTATTCTTCCAGCAAGCCTGAACTTTCAGAACCCTGAACACAGCCCCCACTGTGAGGGAGGCTGCAGGCCATTGGTCACCCGGACTTAGGAATGACTGGGGATAGTACAGAAGGACAAATATTAGGGTGAATTTGGGGGACATCCTCGGAGACTAATGATGATGACAAATTCCACATTAGGAAGTGGAAGACATGGTATAGGGAAAAGGATATGTGCGGAGCCCCAGTTTAAGCAACACTTTGTGCCTGACACTGCAGTTTGCTGAAAGACAGCCTTCATTGTCACCTGCCCAGCTGACTCTGTGACTGGAGAGCTCCTCTGTATCCTCCTACCGTTTCTGCTTATGTCTGAGGTTGGCTAAAATCCAGTTGAGTGTCAGAGAGGTTCACATGTTAGTCTCACCTTAGGAAGGCTTGGCTGCTTAGTGTTTAAGTTTACTATCCTCTGGGTCTGTGAAGAAGACAAAGAGAAATGCATGATGGCCAGTAACTCCTTGAAGTAGTTGCTGCCTCTGCATAATGAATAAGCGAATGTTAATTTGTCTTGAGGCTACTCAAACAGCAACCTCAAGGCTGGGATTTAATCCCTGACACCTCAGCCCTTCCACACAAAGCACTGCCATCCTTCCATTTTGAGTGTGGTATGAGAAGTCATGCATCGTGGTTTTCTTCAGCCTTTCTAAGTGGTATGTGAGACTGAATTTTGGAGCCAAAGAGTTCAGTGGCTATCATCTATTGTACCTTTCACCTGTCTGTGTGTCCATCCACTCCACAAATGCCTAAATGTACCAAGCACTGTGTGAGGAAGCACAGGTTAAACAAAAAACAAAAAACAAAAACAAAAAAGAAACCAAACAAATGTGAACAAATCCCTGTTCTCTGGGTTCCCACAGACTTTGGGGGAACATATGCAGGTCATAATACAAAGATATAAAATTGAGAGAGGAGACGGGAAAACATGGCAGCCACAACTGGGTAGGAAAGTCAGGGAGTTCTCAGAAAAGATAACCACTGACAACCTTGAACTATTAGTCCAAGTTTACTAGATTGGTACCGAGTAGAAAGTAGTGTTTAAATTTTCAGTTGTTGTTTTGCAATAATAAAGTTTCCTAAACCTCAGGGTCTTTTTGAACATTAATATTTTACTTTCTATGATTCTGTGGTTGCGTGGGGGCTCAGTGGAGCCCTGTGTGTATGTGATCCTGGGGTCAGTAATGTTAGGGACTCTGAGGGGTTGAAGAGTCAAGGTAGCTTCCTTCTCATGTCTGTTTGACTCTGTTGGAATGTGTAGACTGGCCCACGGGCTAGCTGAGTCAGGCTCTCCCCAGCCCCCTTGTTGCTCTCTCCATCAGGGACTGTCTCGGTCATACTTTTTTTTTTTTTTTTTTTTGCATGATATAATGGATGCCAGGGGGAGAAATACAGCCAAAAAAAAAAAAAACAAAAAAAAAAAACCCTCATGTGCTGTCTAGACCCAGATGCCACAGAGCATCACTTCTGCCATCCCCTCTTGGGCAAGGCGAGTCATAAGCCATGGTGCATCTGAGGGAGGGAAGAGGAAGCAGTCTGTGCTTGCTGCTGGTCGGTTGTGACAAAGTCGCAATAACTTACCCTTCCGGTAGAAACTGTTAACAACATTGTGAGCCAGAGTTTACCGTGAGTTAGCTCCTCAGGTAATAAATGAAATGGCCAGAAAGACATCCCAGCCCCTGCATGCTCAGACCTAAGGGGATGTCTTCTTAGTTAACGGAGGAGTTGGCTTAGTTAGGGAGCACCTTTGCTGCACGCTGGTGGCTTGAAGCCATCTAAGAACAGAGCTTGGCTGTCAGCCTCTGTCTGTAAGCGTGAGGAAGCAATGAGGAGTCTCAGCTCCTTTTTCTCTCACCTAAAATGGGCCTGTAGGTAGGGCCTCCTCCTTTGGATCATTATGTTTCATGAGAAAGCTGTGCAAACAACATAACCCAGGGCCTGTCTCGTTACAGATACAGTGCTCGGTTGTCGTCATCGGGAGAGAACATGCACCTATGGGGACTGCTGCGGAGAACTCAGGATGGATAGCTGTTCCATTAAAATGTGTCAGTTAGGCCTAAGGGCAAATAACTGACACAGGGAGACTGAAACGTACTTCAAGGCTGCGTGCACTACAAGCCGGGCAGAATCTAAATTGATTCTAATCTACTTATAAACACAAACTACTCTAAACCTCATAACATACATATATCCCAAGCATTTGCCGCTATGATCCTTGGGCTGTTTGTCTCCTTGTCCTCGTCCACCACCATCAACTCCAGCCCCTCAACCACCAAACTCAAGCTTCCTCCCCCAGATAGCCCCGCCTTTGACTTCCTTTCCTTCTGCCCAGCTGATTGGCTAAACAGCGCTTTATTGACAGTTGATACATCCACTCAGCATTCCTCCACAGATAGCTAACACAAAGAGGTAGGGGAAATTTTAGATATAGGGTTAGTCAGCAGAGAGAGGGGGAAGACAGGAGAAAGAGAGAGCATGCTCTATTTCTAACTGAGGGAGAATAATGCATTTTTAAATTTTATGTATGTATGTGTTTTTCTATTTTTATAATGCACGCATTAAGAATCTGGAGGCATTACAAAGTGCTGAAGCCGCTACTGGTTGCTCAGGAGAAAGCTGATCAGTGCATACTTACAAGTGTCTGAGGCACTGAGAGTAAAGTCCTCTCAGGGAATGACAGGAACTGGGGGGAAGGGATGACGCCGTAGTTTAAGAGCTCTGGCTGCTCTAGCAGGGAACCCTGTTTGATTCCCAGCCACCCACATGGTGGTTCACAAGCAGCTGTAACTGGAGTTCCCATGGGATCTGACCCATTCTTTTGACGTCCTTAGGCAGAAGAAAAGCATAAGATGTACAGAAACACATGCAGGGAAAACACGCTCACACATAAAACAATAAAATAAAATGTAAAAAGAATTCGAAGAATCGTATCCAGTCCTTACCCTGACCAACAATAACGGCACCAACCAGAATGCAAACCCTCACTGTCCCCTGGATGAGTGCTCAGAAGGCCTGTGCCACGCCACAGTCGTGCAAAACAAACAAACAAACAACAAATAAATAAGCCCGCTACTAGGTGCTAAATGTCGTCCCGTTTTAAAACCTTAAGAAGCAAGACTGGAAACATCAAGCTGCTTCCAACTGCCTGAACTGCGTGCCAAGTTCAAGAGCGATGCCGAGACCCATAGCAGTGAGCACAGTAAATTCACAACAGTGACAAGCCATGCCAGTGTCAGGGATATGTGACCTATAATCAGCACCATCAACCAGAATGACCAGAACTGACACCAATGTTAGAATTAGCATGAAAAATAGTCATTAACGGTTATAGCAATGTTAAGTGGAGACATGGAAATACGAGAAAAGCACGAATAAAATCTCTAGTAGGAAAGAAACCCTACAATATCTGAAATTAAAACCATACTGGAGATTAATAGCCGATTAAGTATTTCAAATGAAATTAGTGAACTTGACACAACAATAAAAGCTATGCAAAACGAACGCACAAGCAATAAAAGATTATTTTTTAAAGATCTATTTCCTGTGTGTATTTAGACCTGAGTGAGTGCCAGGAGAGAGCACAATCTCTTGGAGCTGGAGTTGGAGGAGCATGTGATTCTGGGAACAGAGCCCCAGTCCTCCACAAGGGCAGCAAGCATTTTAAACACGCAACACAAACCATCATCCAGGAAAGAAGCAATTGAAGACGCACACCATTCAACTTAAAGCCGTTAGCATGTCCAAGGCCCCAGTACCACCAACTCATCAGTCAATTAATGTCGTTTAATCTGATTTTATTTTAAAATTGTGCTCTGCACAAAAACACTGCTGAAAGAAAAAAAAGACAGAAACTAGGGAAAAAATTTTTATGAAGATAGAAACTTGATAGGGTTTGCATGCGAAACATGCTAAGAAATCTTGAAATTCAACAATAAGTATGAGAACAGTTCAGTGAAAATGGGCAAAACACCTGTACAGAAAGAGCAAAGAAAATACACAGACAGCAAGTAAGAGCATGAAGGCTGGCTCGCAGACACACGCCACGAGGAAGCCGAGGGGGTTGGCAGCAGTGTACTGTTGCTGCACACTGAAGGCCATGGCTAAATTTGAAAAGAAAACACTGACAGTAGGAGACGCTACCGGTGTGGAGTGACAAGGACCCTCACTCGCTGTTGGTGGGAGTGCAGACTGGTACAAGTGTTAGTCAGTTCTTTTCAAAGCTAAGTGCAGTCTCATGTGTGGTCCAGCAATCATAGTCTTTGCTCTTTGTCTAAATTAATTGAAAAGTTATTCCCCTCCCAACAAAAGTACTGGGCACATTCGTCACGGCTCTGCCCATGACTGTCAAAACTGTAACGGAGGTATTCCCCTCAGTAGGTGAGTGAATAGGAGGCAACCATGTCCACACAGTGGGATTTAATGAGGCAAGTGACAGAAAGACGTGAAGGAACCGAACCATTTAACGAGTCAGTCCACATACTGTATGATTCCAATTATAGAACTTCCTGTGAAAGGCAGAACCCACAAAGGCAGAGAAGTTCGCGTGGTGCCTAGAGTTGGGGGGGGGTAGTGAGTCAGTGCAGCCAGGACACTTAGAGGCTCTGGAAACATTGTGTATTGTACCGCGACACTGGCCTCCCGATGCTGCTCATTTGTCAAGGCCCACACAGCTGTACAGGACAAGTGGCCCTGATGTTAGTCAGTATGATGTACCAATCCTGGCTCATAAATGGCAACAAACACATCACATAATGCAATATGACAAAAATCTGGGCAGAGCAGAGAGGAGGGCTATCCATTATTATGCATTCAATTTTCTAGAAACTATAAGACTTCTCTAAAAATAAAATCATAAATTTAGAAAACACACCTCCAAGTTCTAGGAATAAATCTGTCCATATTTACAAAGAAAAATAACTCGGCCATATACTGTAAAATCCTACTGTGTGTTTTCCCATACAATAATTAATACATTGCTTCAAAGTGGAATATTTGACATGAAATTAATATTGACTTGTCAGGACATAATTTAAGCATGGCATTCAACAAAGGGAGAATTTATGTATTTTTGAATACTGACATAGTTATAGTTCACCTTCTAACTTTTCATGAAACAAGTTGCAAGCAATTTTAAGGAGATGGTAACTTTAGAGACATTTAAAGTTTGAAATAAAGGACCAAAGGTTATCTTAAAATGTCCATGTTCTTGGTTAACTTGAAAGCATACTTTTAAGTAACTCTTTGGTGAAAGAAGAAATAAAAATTGAAATTATGAAAATGTCAAAAGTTGTAAAAAACAGCTGAAGTCTCAGTTAGAAGATAAATTAGGCATTAAGTACTTATATTAGAAAAGAGGAAAGGTTGAAAATTAAAGAGCCGAGTACTCACCTTATAAAAAATTTAAAAGGGGAAGAAGAAGCGTAGAAGCCAGAAAAAGAGGGAAATAATAAAGATTAGGACAAAAGATGCGAAGTTGGAAAAGAAAGAAACAGGGATCAGCAAGGTCAAAGGAAGTGCTTCCTAAAACATAAAATCACTATGCCCCTAGTGGGGCTCATTAACAAAGAAAAGATGAGGGGGGCGTGAGGAAATGAAGATGTTTACAGATACCTAATGTTTATGTGAGAAAATTATAATCAGATTTATGCCAATAATATTGAAAGCATAGATGATGCGGACACATTCCTAACTCAATTTGATGCAAGAAGAGACATCACTAAGCAACACCATGTTTGTTAAGATAGCTTAATAAATAGTTTGGACTCTTTCCATAAAATCATAGAGATGTCCTGAAATGAAGATTGGACTTGCCCCCAAGGTATGAGTCTCAGAGGCTCAGACAAATGAGGGCTGGAAGAGCAGTAAGAAGGTGATGGTGAATGGGTTCTCTCTTAGGTTGGGGGGGGGAATCTTAATTTTCTCCTCCTCCTCTTCCTCCGTCTTTATATGTTGACAATTATAAATATTACCTGTATTGTTTCATATCTCAGAAGTAGTACTTTAAAAGTGTCATTCTATGAGGCAAAATGTGTGTGTGTGTGTGTGTCTGTGTGTGTCTGTGTGTGTGTGTCTGTGTATTCTCCAATTAATCTCCTCAAAGTAGTTTCAAGGCCTAGAGGTACTTGAAGGGTCTCCTGTGAGTACATGGACAGACAAGAGGCCATGACTGGACATCAGCCACGTAGTCCAGCACATACACGTAGCATCCAGACCACATTTTAGGAGAGCCACACTTTGTCTTCGTGGAGTTCTAGGTAACATCATGAGCACAGCAGTCAAGAATGTGTGGTGTTGTCCCATCACATCTCAGTTAAATACTGCCTATATCGTAGATGCCAGCCTACTAACAACAATATTAAAAAGCACCACACTTCCAGCTTTCCTGAGCTCTGTATCCAGAAGCAGAATTGCAGAGCCAAGCGCAGTATAAGATTTCGCCTTGATTAGATTTGTCAAATTGCTCTCTGTGATGCTTGGAACAATTTAAACCTCCCTAAGTATTTACATCAGTTGTTCTATGTTCACATCTTTAAAATAGTTGGTCAGGCAAAATCTCCACTGTTGTGGAGGCACAGATAAAAATTTTTTTTAAAGTAAAAGCACTTGAAAATATGAAATCAACTAGTAATGAGAGATGGACCTGTATATTTTACCAGTTCATACCTGTCAGTATTGCTTGCTTGCTCAGGTGATCATTGGAATTTTTTGTTGTTGTTGTTGTTACTTTTCGAAGTTGTTTATTTTAAAGCCTAATCAATTTGGGTTAGGGTTGGATTCAATTGAACAATATCGGATCTTCATACATACAAGCAGAGTTTCTCCTTCTTTTGCTCTGTGTTACTATCACTCAAGGTTTTCTGTAGTTCAGGGTTTTTGTTTGGTTTTGTGTCTTTCTTTTTTTTTCTCCTCTGCTGGCATACTACTAAAATCTATATTTGTTTTAGGTTCCTTATATCTCACTCTCCCATTTCCACCCCCAATCCCTTCAACACCCCCAACTGCAGGTTAGTGGGGAGAAAGGGCATAGTTTTCCTTAGCTGCTTCATGCTGCTCAGGGTTGTCGGGTCCCTTGGGGACAAGTCCAATCCTTGTTTCAGGATATCTCCAACTCCTTCTCATCACACTGCATCAACAGCAACCAGGAGCAGCAGGCAGAGGCACCAGCAGCCGCCCTCTTCCTCGGAGCCCCCAGTCTCTCTTTTATCCTCACTGGTAAAGACTACGCTCCCACAATGGTAGTTCACAGCTGACAAAGATGAAGCTCGCTCGCTCTCCTGAGGCAATTATCAGCTTTGGACGAACTGGAGCAGTCCTCATACCCCACACCTGGGATTAAAACAATAGCATGTTTTCGTATAAACCAAGACTTCCACAACATTTCTCTCAAATTTTTGCCAAGTTTACTCGTGAAGTCATCTAGCCCTAAAGTTTTCCCAGTGGCCATTGGCTATTAAGTTGACCTGTCTCTTCCTAAAATGGTTCTGATACTTAGAGTCTTTCAGAATATTTTTTTCCATTTCATCCACATTGTCAAATTTACTAGCCTAGAACTAGTCATAGCAACCTCATTTTCGTTTTCAAATAGTCATGGAACCCATATCTTTTGAGCACTAAATCGTGTCTTTTCTTCCTGGTTTGGCACAGTCGGAGGTTAACAAGGTTGTTGATCTATGTGACTTAGTTGCTCTACCTCCCCCCGTGTGGCAATTTCCATGCCCTAATTACTTCCTGTCTACTACTTACTACTTCCTGCCCACTACTTACTACTTCCTGTCCACTACTTACTACTTCCTGTCTCCTACTTAGGTTGAGCTAAATCTTTCTAATCTAATTTTTTTTTATCTTATTACATTTTATTCTTAATCTGTGCTGGTGGTATATATGAACAGGCTATGGTCAAGACCTCTACATACCCATATAGTATTTGAAGATCAAACATAAATCTTCTTGTTTTCCTAGGATGGGAGCCAGTGTTATGGATTCGAGACCTTCCTCCTTTTCTAATAAAGATGTCTGCTGCCTTGAATCTCATGCTTAACATGGTTCCCAAGCTATCCCATAGCTGCATCTGTTGTGCGTCCGTCCAGCTTAAACGCCAGCTAGTTCTCTTTTAAATGTATTTGTTGACAAGAGGTTAATTTAGAATTATGCTATTTAATTTCCAAACATTTGCATATTTACATACACCATACTTCCAAAAACAATCTCTTTGATGGCTCAAGACTTGTTTCAACACATTTGTAAATGCTTTATCTATAACTGACAGAAATGTTAATGCAATTTTAAACATTTCTCCATGAAGCTTTTTAATTCTGTTGCTTAAATTTCCTATCTCCTTTTCATGTAGTATTCACTCATTTATTTCTGATATAGTGTGCTAAAGCTTTTGTTATGACTGTTACTTTGTCCTCATCTTCTTGAAATCTTTTGTATCAGCTCCTGTATTGGACCCAGGCTGCCCTCTTTACTTTGGTCTTTATTGGTACATTTATTCTCATTTAAATTTCATTTAAAGTTTTTCTATTTTAAAGTTAGCTCTCTCTACCCACTACTTAATTCTTTTCTTTTATGGTTATTATTCCTTTTCATGTCTGAATAAATTAAGCATCTTTATTTTAAAGTAATTTGGATATTCTAAGTTATTTTACTTTTCAGACACTAATTCCTCAATGGTTGCTGATTTACTAAGTCACTTTCTTAAAGTAAAATTATTATTTTCTTTAAGAGGATGGACGATTCCCCATGCCTCATCATTCATCCTTTCCCTTCAGTGTTTTACAACTACGTAACTTTCTTTAAAAACAAACAAATACACTTCTTTATAATTACTAATATTAAATTAGATACATATAGACTATAGACTATTAGATAGCTTTCCCCCAGCATCTATTCATGCAAAACTAAACCAAACCCTATCTCCACTTCTGGTGTGTCCCTGAGGGCCTCACTGCTCCGAACCTATGAACAGGTGTTCTTGGTCCCACCTACACCACAGCAGCCTGAGTCATGGCCAACTCAGAACTTCTAGGTTCAGAACTTCTGGGTGTGTATTTTCAGCCCCACTTATGGCTAGATGTGTTTATTTTGATTTTTGTCTAAATACACAGTGGGTTTTGAGCACTGAGTGTCTTTCTAGTGTTTATGGGGATAACTTTAAAAAATGCAAATATGAGCCAAGCAAGATGGCTCTGGGAATAAAGGTATCTGTGGTGCTATACTTGAGCAAATCTGAGTTCAATATGCAGGTACCACACAATGGAAGGAGAAAACCAATTTTCCAGTGTTGTCTTCTGACCTCTACATGTTCTCCATTCCATGCATATACCCAAAGACACACACACACACACACACACACACACACACACACACACACACAGAGAGAGAGAGAGAGAGAGAGACAGAGACAGAGACAGAGACAGAGACAGAGACAGAGACCGAGCAAGCAATTTAAATTTTTTAAACTTAAATCATGAATTCATACTTTATATTCGAAATTCCAAGATGCAATAAGTACATCAGTTAATTTTCTGTGTGTGTTTTAATTGGCAACTTCTTAATAATTAAATTTAAAATAAATGAATAAATTCACTGATTGTTTTGATAGAGCTTGAATTCTTCCCATGAACTTTTTAAAAAACCGCACACACCAGTCTCAGCTCACTCTCATGCCCCCATGTACTAGAAAGTAAACAGAGAGAGCGACTCCCTAACTTTGATGAGAAATGGCTAAAGCTGTGGGACCATCTTGAAAAATCACTGATGACCAGGACAAGGAAGCAGTGACTGGAAGAAATGGAAGGACATGGCTCTAATAAGAAGAGCTTCCAAGGGCTGGAGAGATGACTTAGCTACTAAGCACGCCTGAAGTCCTGGAAGAGAACCCGGATTCAGTTCCCAGCACCCAAATGATTGTAACTGGGTTCCTGGGGATCTGGTGCCCTCTTCTGGCCTCCAGGGACACCTGATGCCAATGGTGCACATAAGTACAGCCAGGTATTCACTCACACATGTGACACAAAAACAAATCTTCTACAGGCAACTAAGAAATGCTAAGAGCTGAAGAAATAGTCATCCCCAGGAAAGAGCACACCACTTCCTTCTCCAATATGAAATGATCCGCCCTGAAAACATACACACCGAACAGGTTGCATTTATGCAAGTGTGTGTGTGTGTGTGTGTGTGTGTGTGTGTGTGTGTGTGTGTGTGT
>OU015744.1:149469652-149495583 GCA_907169655.1 Acomys percivali | reverse complement strand
CTCTCTCTCTCTCTCTCTCTCTCTCTCTCTCTCTCTCTCTCTCTCTGGGAAAACACTCTAGCCAAAGCTGTCTGGGATCAAGATCCTCACACCCCACTCAAAATGTGTGGTAGGGAACCAGAATCAGTAGGGAGGGGTGCTCTGGGATGGCCCACAAGGTAGAAATTTTAGAGAAATTCAAAGATTGGAACTTTGAGTGCAGTTTTAGGGGCAGAGTCAAATAGAGACCAACGCTATCGCCCATCTGTCCCCCCCCCCCATACAGTGACCTGGAACTTCTAAAGCCTACAGAATACAGCAAAGTTTATTTTTATTTTTCTAAAAGAAGACATTAATCTTAATTATGTAGCTGTGTGGGGTGAGGAGCATGCAGGCTTGGGTGAGCATACAGGGGTGAGTGCACGACCCTGTGGAGGTCACAAGAGGATGTCAGAGCCCTCTGGAGCTGGATTTACCAGGAGCTGTGCTGTGTGATCCTCTCTAAGGGCACTACATGCGGAGCCATCACTCTGGCCGGCCCCCTGTATAAATGTCCTCCTCATGTCTCATCAGTGGATGCGCTGGACCTGTAAAGGCACAGAGTCAGGGGTTGCCAGGGGGACCGTGGCAGAGCCCAAGTCTCCACTGTAATGGAGCTAATGAGGGCAATGACCCAACCCTAATGATCTGCCTCAAGTGCAGGGGAGGTGAAGAGGGCCAGGGCGTGTGTTCTTCCCATGGCCTGGGTTGGCCATCCGTCAGAGCAGAAGTCAGCTGGATTTCCTTCTACCCAGCTGGTGGGGAGATGAGTCCTTAGCTCCAGGTGATGAGGAACCTCATTACCCCCCTCCCAAAAAATGGTAGTATTAACAACCAAGAAGTAAGATGTCTTCCTGAATGTGTGAGTCAGCTATAAGCTGCTGAAATCAGGCATTGGGGGGGAGGGGTGGACCCTACAGACCTGAGCATCTAGGGTTCAAGACCAAAGAGAGATGATATGGGTCATCCTTAAAAATGGAGGCTGTGCCTTATGACCTTGAAATGCCAATAAGTTGATGGTGAAAGGATAATGGATAATAAGGTTGTGAAGTCAATGCTGGACACGCCCAGGAGTCATCATTATGGGTAACTGCATGTCAGCTTTGAGGTAAAAGCTCCAAAAATGTCATCTCATGTAGCCTCTCAGGACCTCAAAGGGGAAACTGATCAAACAGCCCCATTTTGAGGAACTCTGTTCCTACCTAAGGAGCCTCATGCCACCCTGAGTTCCAGCCACGTCTTTCTTAGGTGGGTGGCTCTGCGCATTCTGAGCAAAGGAAGTGACTAATTCGGGACCCTCCTTCCGCCGCCGCCGCGCAGCAAATCGTCTTACAGATGCCTCGCTCTACAGAGGCACCAGTGCTCTAATTGTCCTCAGGAAGAATGAGCAATGCCAGCTGCGAGCTAGAGGAATGCAAAGTCTCCGTGTGTGTCACTGAAGGCTCTGCTGAATCTCACTGGAAGTACGCTCAGGGTAATCTTTGTCTCGTGTCTAAAAATAAGACCAAATCAGGAAGTATGGGAAGGGGTGGACTCCAGAGCCAAGAAGAGTATCTATCTGTTGCAACAGCCTCAAAATACCTCCTCTTCTGGCACAAGGAGACAGGGAGGAATGACACTGGCACCCATCTATTCCGGGCACCCAACCACCCACGGAGCAAAGTTTTCCTGGTTAGAGTTTCTGTTTGTTTGTTTGTTTGTTTTCTCTCATTCCTCCACCGCCCTTTCTTACTATTCTTGTTCCCTTTACCCTTAAGAACTTCTAGTGTTCACAAACTTGTTCCCCCCCAGTTCCATGAAAGCATCCAAGAGGTTACTTTCCATTTAAGTCCTGCCGAAGGAAAACTCCTAAATGTCATTGCCTTAGATTAGGTTTCCTAAGAGCAGGTCCTGGGATGAAGATTCTGGTAGATATGATTTCCCAGAGCAGGCCTCTGCAAATTGGATGCAACAAGCAGGTTGAGTCATATCGAAGGGCACTAAGAAACTTATGCAGCCTCAACGGGGTCTGGCTGTGGCCAGGACCCGAGGAAAACCGAATACAAAACATGCCAGAGTGCCAGAACGTTGGTGAGTCTAGTGTTTGCTCTCCTAGCAGCTTGCTCTTGGCTGTGCTCTGAGGGAGTACACGTGAGAGAGATAACTTGGGGTTCAGCCCTCTCAAGAGAGGGAGCCCTCTGGATTGCCAGATTTTTATTATTATAGTTGTAACCCTCCTGTTCTCTTTCCTAAGATGGAGCCACAGATATTATATCACAGAATTTGCACTATTTTAAGGCAGCAAAAATACTTGCTTCAGTGGTATTTATCAAGTAACTACAAAATTTCGCTGGAGTTATATTTGTTTCACCTCTTTTAAAAATTAGAGAGAGCTACCAAGTCTGTTCCTGACTCAATTTTTTTTTTAAATTGCACAATACACTAAGTGTCTGCAATTCCCTCTGCATGGCCACCAACTCCATCCTCTTCAGAAGGTACTGCACTTTCTGGTACAATACAAATTAGGCCTGTTTGTGAGGAGGGCAGCCAGGAAAGCCCTGCTCTCCTCAGCTGGGGTAAGAAAGCAGCTCATTGCCCTGCAGCTCATGGGTGGCCTGTGTTTCAAGTTCATAGGATAAAGGCCATCCTGGAAGAGTGTTTTGACCAAGTCTATTAAGGTGCAGAAAGAAAAAAGCAATGAGTTATCTGAGTCCAGACAAATACATCCCCGTGAAATAGAACAATGGTTTAAGTGAGTTATTTGGATAGCTTGATTCATTGGTATAGTATACAACATTTAAATATCCAGTGGGGCAGATTTGACCTTTGAACTAGTTGAGTATGTGGCAGTCAACACAAAAGAGTAGAGGTTTTAAAGTTAAAGAATTTGGGTTCAAATACTGACATTGCCACTTCTAAGGCTGTGTGTGATCTAGGCAAACCAGTCAAGCTCCGAAAAGCATCCCTTCGGCAAAAGTGATCTGTAGTAATTTCCAGATAAGGAAGATCTGTCTGTGATGCTTAGCAAAAATGCCTGGAACTCTGTTCTTTGGGTTGCAAATATCAGAACATGGGTTTACGCATTACCAGTGATGCTTTAATCTTAGGCTTGAGAGGAGGCCTGTAAAGCCAAAAGGAGAGATGTAAGTAGAGCTCAGAGGAAGTCTAGGGGCTGTGTCTGTTCAGGTCCTTCAGAAGCTGACACTCAACCTGGATTAGCTGCGTAAGAGTTCAAGGGAATGAGTGGCCCTAGTGTAGGGAGGAGCTGGGAGGACAGGAGGAGCCTGTGGACCATAGTGGGGATCTAATGCCTGTGTAGGAGAGAGGAGGCAAGACTGGGCAAAGAGGAGCCTTGAGCTGAGCTGAGTTCTGAGAGCATCTCAAGAGTGTTCATCAAATGCTCCAGGCTAAGAGATCCCTGTCCTGCAGGAGTGGGCCTGCATGGTTCCTAGGATCTTGGTCTTGGTCTTGGTCTTGGTCCTGGCCAGCCCATAGGATGTGGGAGAGTTGAAGCTAGCCACATCCAGAGGAGTCACAACGTGAGCCATTGGCCACTTTTACTCCCTCAAGCAAGAAATCTCTGGGTAGGGGCTGATGTCATGGCCACTGAGACCAGGAGTCAAAGGCTATTGAGGATTGAGGGTGCCTTACTCTCCACGTTTCTCCTTGGCTTTCATCTGTTCTTTGTTCTTCTATTTCCCTCCAGACTGACCAGTCCTACTTCCCTATTACTGAACTGGGAGTGCTGGGAGCTGGGATCCAGCTTCCCAGGAAGTAACCAATTCTTCTCTGAGTACAGTCCCAGGTCCATTTGAAAAGAGGCTAAATGATCATGCCTAGGTCATGTCCACCCTCAAGGCAGTGAGCCGTGTCCAAGGAGGGTAAACTTCTAGACACTGTTTTCCATGGCTTTGAAGGAGAGGAGCCATTTCCAGGGGAAAATAAGTATGTGGGAGGAAAACTGCTGCCAAAAGATCATTCAATGATAACATATTCAATAACTGGTCCCACTATCACTCATGATGTCACCTTAGAATGTTCATCAACATAGGGAAACTAAAATTATGAGTTGCTAACTAGCTTAAGTTTTCACTTCATTAATCTTCAGCTGCCTGAACAGAGAGCTCTTTCATTTTTGATGTGGCCAGCTCACCACATCCCAGAACTCCTCCTTCCAGGGCAGAACCTTTACTTTTTTATCCACGTCACAATCAGCGCCCTACACTGTACTAATTAGCAAAGTGAATGCCAGAAATTGGCCTGATGATGAGATGGAGGCTTGATAGTTAGCAGGATGAATGTTAGAAATGGGCTTTCACTGTCAAAAAGGGAACTTCCAGGTATTTGAAATGTGTGGATCCGCAGAAACACTTTAGAGACTCAACCCTTAATTCTATCACCTGCACCCTTAGAATTGGTACCTGAGTTCTCATCCTTCAAGCATTCCAACATCCAGGCACCAATTAGGACTCTGGTTCTCTCATAGACTCAGGACTTCCTGGACCATAAGGAGCTGAGAGCCTGTTGTGTGTCAGATGGCTGGGTTTACTCTGAATCCCACTTCCGCTCACACACTGGGCAGCCATGGGAAAGGTGCTCGCCCACACCACCTTGCCCTTCTTTGGTGTCTGCCTTTAGTACTCTAAAAAGAACACTAGTGATGGAGGTCCCTAGACTGGTGTAGAGCAGGCTGCAGTGGGCTGTTCATTCAGGGCTGTACCAATAAGAGATTTTAATTAGAATTTTTAATTAGAATTAGAATTTTTAGTAGCACCTGTTATTAGCACACGAATCATCACGCTTTTTCAGAATCACGGGCTATCTAAGCACAAGTGAAGGGCTCCTTTAAGAAAATAAATGACTTGGCTGCTGGAGAGATGGCTCAGAAGTTAAGAGCACTAACTGTTCTGCTGTTCTTCCAAAGGTCTTGAGTTCAATTCCCAGCAACCACATGGTGGCTAACAACCATTAATAATGTGATATAATGCCCTCTTCTAGCCTTCAAGCACTGTATACATAATAAATACATAAATTTAAAAAAGAAAAGAAAAGAAATGACCAAGATCAGGGCTGGAGAGATATCTCTGCAGTTAGGAGCACTAACTGCTCTTCTAGAGGGCAGAGCTTGGTACCTAAATGAATAAAGCAGGAAACGGTAGCCCCCTTTGCTTGAAAAGAGGGCAAGTCTGCAAAGCCTCTATGGGTTCACACTTCCCTTAGTTTTTCATGGTCATAAATTAACATTTGTTGTAAAAACAAACAATAACAAAACCACAAAGCTGGGGTTGTGGTTTAGTAAAGTGCTTGCCTTGCAAGTAGGAGGGCTTGAACCCACATTTGAGCAAAGCAGGCTGTAGAGGTAGACGCTTGGAACCCTAGCACTAGGGAAGTGGAGTCAGGCTGGTCCCTGGGCCTTGTTGGCCAGCTAGCCTCACCTACTTGGTGAGCTCGAGACTAAAGAGACGCACCACCACAAAAAACAAAACCAAACCCAAACAACAACAACAACAAAAAACAAAAACCAAGGTGAATGGTGGCTAAAGAATAACACGATTGTGTTCTGCCCTTCACTTAATACACATGCACAGAAAACAAGTGGGCCTTCTTTTTCAGGGGTGCAGTTGTGTCCCATTATGTGACTTAACAAGCATGAGTAGGGCCAGAACTTTCTTTCCCATCAGATTACACATATCCAGAAAGAAAGAAAGAGAGAAAGAAAGAAAGAAAGACAGAGAGAAAGAGAGAAAGAAAGAAAGAAAGAAAGAAAGAAAGAAAGAAAGAAAGAAAAGACAAAACCTTCTTTTCCCCCTTCAATGAGGTAGCAACCTTTCCTCGCAGAACTCAGGCATTGAGACCAGATGGTATGTTTTCAGTGTGAAATGTCCCCACAGCGCATGTGTCTGCCTTCAGCTGTTGCTGGTGTTTTCAGGAGGCTTGTGGGACCTCCGTTCGGGAGACCATCAGGCACCTTGTAAGTTATCCTCATGTTTGGCTCCAGCCTGAGCCTTCTGTTTGCTGTTCTCATGACCACAGGGGCAAGTCTGCTACACTCTCCCACTGCCACGGAGCCATTTCCACTCCGTCCCGCCGGTGATGGGCAGGAACCTCTGGAATTGGGAGACTGAACGCAGAGCTCCTTCCTTGGGTGCTTTGTTAAAGGGAGTAACGAGTAAACCCGGTGATATTTGTTAGACACAAGGCCTGTGAACCATGATGATAGAGCCTTCAGGGAAAAATGGTATTTGTTTCCTCATAAGAGAAGCCAAGAGAATTTGTTCCCCCCCCCCATTTCCCTCCCTCTCCCCCACGCCCCTCTGATACAATGTAGCTAAAAGTCAGGAAAAGAGGCTTCTCCAAGAATTAATTTAGACAACACTTCCAACCTGTACTTGACCTTCTGTGGTCTAAAGCAGTCTTTGAGAGCTTATTCTAGTAGCCTGACCTCAGACACTGACTGAGCAGAAAGACAAGGAAGGCCCAGGGGGACTCCATTCTGAAAGTTAAAAAGTAAATGAACCACCTATTCGAAACCAGTTTGGGTTTCGTGCAAGTCACTCTACCTTTAGCAAGAAAAGATGAGGCACAGTGTGGCCCCAGCATGTCCCCTGAGTACCCGTGGCCCACCTGGGTCAGCCACATGACTGTCAGTGCTGTACTGAGGTGACAGGGGAGCTTCGAGTGCTTCCACATCTCTCTTAGCACTCTGGCCCCAGCATCATTAGTTGAGGTGAGTTAGCTTGTGCTGCAGTTAAGAAGTCACCCACATCAACAGCGTGAAGCACGCTGTTCTCCTTTATACCACATTCCCATTGAGAAAGGCTGAGAGCTTCACTCAGATAGCCTATCGCGCGCCCACAGTGGCAGTCCCTGTGTGGGGCAGTCTCCTCATTAGCTTCAGCTATCAGCGCAGCCCAGAGAGGAGACACGGAGTCTAAACTGGGGTATTGCTTTGGTCAGATTGGCTTGTGGGCTTGTTTGTGGGGCTTTTTCTTGATTGCTAACTGGAGTAGGTGGGGCCACGCCACTGTGGGCAGTCCATCCCTAGCCAAGGAGTCCTGGGCTTGCTTATTTATTTATTTATTTATTTATTTATTTATTTATTTATTTATCTTGTAAGTACAAGGTATGACAGAGAATGATTTAGGTACAAAACTTTAGATCCACCTCGGTAGGATGGATAGTATTTTCCTCGAGATTGATAAATACAAAAGAGCTAAGCATTTTGAATGTAACTTTTACATACGGCTTTCCTGATTGTTTCATAGCTGTTCTTACTGCATGTAGTATATATAAATAAATAAAGTTCATATGCAAAAAAAGCCAATAAAAGAAAAGAAGAAAGAAAGCTGGCTGAGCAGAAGCTAGAGACAAGCCGGAAAGCATCCTTTCTCTGTGGCTCCTGGCAATGCACTTTTTTTTTTTTTTCTGAGACACCCATTCTCTGTGTAGCCTTGGCTGTCCTGGACTCACTCTGTAGGCCAGGCTGGCCTCAAACTCACAGAAACCCACCTGCCTCTGCCTCCCAGAGTGCTGGGATTACAGGCCTGCGCCACTGCACCCGACTCGGTA
The DNA here is from genome assembly GCA_907169655.1 of Acomys percivali. Classification (NCBI taxonomy): domain Eukaryota; kingdom Metazoa; phylum Chordata; class Mammalia; order Rodentia; family Muridae; genus Acomys; species Acomys percivali. The sequence goes on along the minus strand of OU015744.1, from coordinate 149,488,017 downwards.
ATGGGTTTAAGGTTAAACACAGCCTTTCTTCTTCTAAGGTGTTTCTGATTGTGGTGCTTATTATAACATCTGAACAGCAAGGCAGGACTCACAGCAGTGAGAGAACCAAAAACTCAGCCAAGCTCTCCCAGCAAAGGCCCGTGGGAGTTCTATACCCATTTCATTAGCGGAAACAAGTCACACCGCAGTACTAAAGCTCAGAGTTAGTGAAAGAAATTCTACCTTGTGCCTGGATAAAGCAGCTTAATGCTCATGGCATGCTAGTTGAAAGTGGGGAGAACAGCAAAAGAGATATTTCTAATCTTCTTTTTCTTTGTTTTTTTTCTTTGCTTTTAATCTTCTTTTTCACAACTACATTCTTTTTTTTTTTTTTTTTTTCTGTTTGTTTTTTCAAGACAGGGTAGCCTTGACTACCTGGACTTACCTTGTAAACCAGGCTGGCCTCAGAACTCACAGCAACCCGCCTGCCTCTGCCTCCCAAATGCTGGGATTAAAGGTGTGCACCACCACCGCCCGGCTCACAACTACTTTCTTATTGTGCCTTCCAGAAAGCCTCACCAGTCAGCATAACTTGTCCCCTAGAATTCGTAAAATTCTGACACTTCAAATGTCAATAGCGTTGTTTCCTTTAACACTCAAATGGCACTGAATCGAGCCTTTGCTTGATTGCGTCTGGGAGCTGTCACATGTCCTCTGCCCATCCCCCGATATGTCTCGCTGTCGCTTGACTCTGGAACTCTGCTCCGCCCGCAGATCATCCCTGTGGCCCCTCATGATTGTCTGCTGCTGCCTCTGCTTCGCCCACAGCACAGGGTGATAGTGGGACTAGCAGGCATCACAGGAGCCTTGAACCAAGAACAGACAGCAAGGGCAGAAGGCAAGGAAGTACATTGCAATACAGACAATGCTCCTGGAATCACAACCCAAGCCTTTCCCGAGGGTCCACAGCTGGCTCCTTATTCCCAGCACTCACGTTACCGTTGGCCCCTTGGCTCCTAACTGCTCTTCCTTATTGGAGGCCATCAGCCTGAGTGAATGGCAGGCTTGATATCAAGTCGTAATGTCCCATGCCTAAGTTTGCCTTCTAGGGCACTGACTGTTGAAAAGCCCTGCTCTCCACAGTCTACATGCCCATGAAACTACTCCATCTGGGGCCAGAGAGGTGACGCAACAGTTAAGATCATTCCTCCCAGAGGACCAGGGTTCAGTTCCCAGCACCCACATCAGGTGGCTCACACTGCTTATAACTCCAGTACCAGGGGGCCCCAAGGCCTATTCTGGCCTCTGCAAGTACCTACATGCATATAGTCACACACACACACACACACACACACACACACACACACACACGATATAGATAGATAGTTAGATGACAGATAAATGATAGATAGCTAGACAGACAGACAGACAGACAGACAGACAGACAGACAGATATGCATCTTAAAAATATAATCCATCTAAACTGAAGCAAATACCCCTAAATAGCATGAGCTGTCTGGTCCAAATTTGAAGTGTCATCCTAGTCATCCTACAGGGTGGCCTCAACAGGACAGGACATCTGTTTTACTGAGAGATCTGAAGACTCTAGAAGTCTAGCTGCACACCCACACTAGCTGAGAATCTGCACAGGGCCCCACACGTCACTCTTTCATCCCAGATAATCCCAGCGTGCATCCAAAGCCGAGACTCCTGGCCTGCTGACCTGCCACCACTGCTTTTCCGTTCCAGATCGCTGTCCTCACCCATACCACCTCTTCCTTGGAAATGGGTTATTTGGCACCTAATTTTTTTTTTTAATCTCTTTACATTCAGAATACAATCTGTGAAATAATGGCTGGCTTTGAGGTAGGATTGTCTTCCACCATCCCTTCCTTGGGGGACACATTCTGTCCAGTCTTTCCACATACTCTCTGATAGTTATTGTCTTCTGCCGCCCCAGATTTCTTCTTTGTCTAACAGATTCTTGGGAGACAGCACCCCCATCGCAGATATGGTCTCCTCCTGTTCTCAGATAGAAGTATCAGTGCTCTTCGCATAAGGCCTATATTTCCGTAGCCATTGAAGACAGTCTACAGCAACAGCCCCTGTGGTCCCAGGAATGCGGATAAGGATCACTTGTGGAGCTTTAGTTTAAAAAAGAGCATGTGGGTCTTGCACCCCTGTACCCAAAGCTAATGGGCTTATTATCCTAAGGGGAGGTCAGCATCAGATGCCAAGGAAGTCCCCTGGTGATTTCCGGCTTGAGAAATGTTGCTTTCCAAATCCTTCTGACTAAAAACACAATTCGGCGGTCAATAGCAAGTGTAAGGTGTCCTGTCCCAAACTGGTCGAAAAGAACCAGAGTCTCCGGGAGAGGACAAGATGGTCCATGTGAAGCTGTTATGTGCTAATGCTTGGTAAGCAGCAGACAGCCTTGTTAAGGGCATTTCCTGGGCCCCGCCCCCAGAGGTTTAGTATACAGGGTTCTACTTAAGGGAAGCCAAGTGTGTAACAAGCAGACCCTGCATCAGCAGAGCTTGCTGGGTTCACGGTGCTCTATTCCAGACAGACATCCAGACGCTGACACCCCAAAGCCTTTGGAGGGAAGGGAGTACCCCAACATTTCAAAGTCCTACTGGTACCCGAGAGTGTTGTCTTTACATGGAAATAGGGTTGTATATATGAGGTCAGACTAGAATAGGGTGACCCCTAATTTTGTATTAGATAAGAAATATTTTATTTTATATTAAAATAACTAGAGTCTTTGTAAAAGAGAAAGTCTGGACACGTAACAGACATGCCCAGAGATGAGACACATTCAGTCTGTTGCACTGCCACATTACGTAGGCTCTTGACAGCCTCACTGTGGTTTATGAAGGAGTAAAAGAAGAAAGGGAACACAGGGCATTAGATTAATATGGAACTACTTCAAACTCATCAAGTCACCTGAAAGTGTCCCTCGAGACTTAGTGTGTGTGTGTACATGTATTCCTGAGCAGATGAATGTAAAAGCCAGAGGGCAAAACCGCAGTATCATCCTCAGAAATGCCGAGCCCTCCTTTAAGACAGTGTCTTTCATTGGCCTGGAACTCACCAATTAGCCTAGATTAGCTATCCAGTGAGCTCTGAGGAGTCTCTGTCTCTGCCTCTTCGGTGCTGGGACTACAAGCTTGTGCCACCATGTCTAGAAGTTCTGAAAGCATGTCCCCATGTTGTAAGACAAACAATTTATCAACTGAGCAGTTTTCAAACCGCAGAACACATGTTAAGAACGTCTCCTTCTCTGTCACACACCTCCAGCAGTAAGAGATTGCCCTGCAGCTAAACTCCTCCCTGTCTTCACTCATCCTGTCTACACACAAGGGGAACCTTGTGTTCTGGGTCCTCCGGATTTCCTATATACAGTGAATAGCTCCTGGGAACATAATAACAGCTAGAAACTATTTAATTGTCCTGGGCATCCACAGCAATAAGAATTAAATACATCTTTTTTGGGAATAATAACATGTCAATCTCATTTTCAGCAAAGAACTTACATCACCATCCATATTGCACTTATTTATAAATACATTTATAGGTTAATTAAAGAAGAGGATCCACTCGGATCATGCCTTCACAGGCACCTGTGGCTTGAGGAGTAGTTCTCAAACAATGCTGCCATAACCCACATTACAATGGGTTATATTTATGACATGGTTCAGGAGCTGACTGAGCCCAGCATTGGGTATGGGTCCTGTACAACAACACTCCCACTCTTTAGCACTGAAGAAGGCAAATGGAAAACCACATAAATAATGTGATTACAGAATAACCGTCCACTTGCCTCCATTTTAGAAGAAAAAAAAAACCTTTCCAAACATTATTCTACCCAAATACAGATCATAATCGACAGCTACAAATGAAGCACAGCTTCAGAAAAATGATGGGGGTGGAGCAATGTGTGATAGAGATCAACATTTGCAGTGTGGCATGCTCAGCAGTGAGGGCTTGGAGTTAGACAGACCTAGATTTTGAATCCTGACTCTGCCATTTGTGATTCCCCTGAGTTACTTAAACCCCAGCTTCAGTTGACTGACCTGGCAATGGAGTAAAAGTGAAGGCAATAAGACACATAGCAAGAAGAATACAGAAGGCACTTAGCCAACTAACACGTTGCAAAAGGTCTCTAGAACCAAATATTTGCGGATGGCAATTCTTGGTTGTCAACTTCACTACATGTGGAATTAATTAAAACCAGAGGTTGAACACACCTACGAGGAATTTTTCTTAACTCAATCACTTGAAGTGGGACAATCCACCTTTAATCAGAGCCACACCTTCTGGTGGCAGCCAAAATAAAAAACATGGAAGGAGGAAGTTTCTCCTCTTAGTCTGCTTGCCCTAGCTCTCACTGGTAAGTCCATACCTTCATTGGTATTAGAGCCATTTTCTTCGGGATTCTGGAGTATTATGGAAGACCAGATGAGATATCCAACCTCATAGACTTTATGATTACTGGAGTTTTGGACTTTCTGTTGGTAGACACCCATTGTTGGACTAGCTGGACCACAGCCTGTAAGCCACTCTAATAAATCATCTATTTATATCTATATTTTATCTATTTCTAATATATATGGAGAGATAGGGAGGAGGGGGGTTGGGTGAGATTGGAGACAGAGATTCATTTTATCAGTTCTATTCCTCTAGAGAACCCTGACTAGTTCTTTGGGCATTTTTGGAAGAGAAATGGTCCAGTGACCTTCATCTTCTAGATCTACCATTGTCTTAGCAGTTTGTCCTGCAAAGTGCTGAGCTGTCAGAACTGTGTGAAATCTCTCTGGAGGACAAGTGCTCCCTCTGGCTGGCACCAGACTTCAGCTTTTCTCTTTCCCTAACATGAGATTTTTGGGGAAATTCCAATTCTTGAGACCCATTAATTTAATATTCTAATGGTCAATGGTAGGGGCACTATAGTCTCATTAGAATATCTTTTTCCTGCCAGAAAGATTACAACATTATGAAATAAATAGCATCATCTAGGAGTTCAAGTCTGGTTTACCATGTAAAATTAAACACTATTCATAGAATTAATAGAGAAAGGACAAAGAGCTGTCAGATCAATAGATGCAGAAAAAAACATTTGATAAAATTTTAGCATCCATCCTGACAAAGGTTCATTTTTAAATTTTTTAGATTTTTTTTTGCCTGAGGCAAACTGGGAATATAAGAGAACTTCTCTTCATGAATATATGGGGCTGTGGGAAGGTATGGGACATGGGATGTTACAGGACAAGGGCAGGTACAGACCAGGAAAAGATACAGACCAGGGGAAGATACAGGCCATGGGAAGGTACAGGCCAAGGGAAGGTACAGGTCATGGGGAGGCACAGGCTATGGGTAAGTACAGGCCATTGGCAGGTATAGATCATGGGCAGGTACAGGCCAGGAACAGGTATAGATCATGGGCAGGGATGGGCCATGGGAGAGTATGGGCCATGAGAATTCTCACTTGTTTCTAGTAGAAACACAAACATACAGCTGCCCTAAGTTTCTTCTTGTTTTTAGATCTATTTATTTTATTTTATGTGTTTGGATGTTTTGTCTGCATGTGTGATTATGTCCCATGTGAGCACCAGGTGGCCACAGAGGTCTGAAGAGGGTATCAGATCCCCTGGAACTGGAGTTACAGATAGTTGTGAGCCACCATATAGATGCTGGAAATTAAATCTGGGTCCTCTGCAAGGGCAGCAAGTACTCTTAACCCTGAGCTACCTGTCCTCCTACCCTAAGCTTCTTAAGGTAAACATATTCTTGCTATCTCCAGTTCTATGTATTTATCTCAACAAAAATAAAAACTTAACCCCATGTTGAAACCTATACTCGAACAGTTACAACAGCCTTATTCATAATCCCTAGAAACATGAAATGTCTCATGCCCTTTAAATAATGTGCAGATAAACAAGCTGTTGTCCATCCACACAATGGTGTGTCCTTCAGCAACAAAAGGAAGACCCTTAAGTACCTGCAGTAAGGGAACCAATCTCAGCTATATCTATTAAACTGAGCAAAAGGAAGTAGACTAAAAGGCTAAATGCTGTTTGATTCTATTTATCCAGTGTTCTTGAGAGGAGGGAGAAAGAGAGAGAGACAGAGACAGAGACACAGAGACACAGAGACACAGAGACAGAGACAGACCAGGAGTTAAAGAATGGGGCTGCAGGAGACTGAGAACTAGTTTTCTGTAATAAGTCTGTTCTGTGTTGACTGTGGAAGTCACTGCCTGGTCATACGTATCTGTGAAACCCATTACATTGCTCTCTTGAACACGATGCCATCCCAGTGTATAGAATCATAGCCCAGCACTTGAGTTCAGTGCCGTGGGATAAGATGCAGAGCAAGAGCATCTCTGAACTGTACGTACAGCCAGAGATAGAGAGACACGAGAGCTTTTTAGCAGGAGAGATGTTGGCACAAAAGCATGATGTCACCTTTAAGGGGGGACACAAGACAGTTTATTCTACAGCCAAATGAGTGACCATGACCTGGTAACAGATTCCTATGTGGTAATGGTGCCGTGAAGTTTTCATAGAAAGAATGCCAAGAACATCATCCATCAAGGCACTTTTTAAATGCACCTGGTTGAGCCACAGGGTAAGTGGGTTATGCCAAAGTGGGGAGCCTCTGCACAGAGCTCAGGTGCTGCCTAACGGATGTCTTAGGCCTTAGATTGGTGGAAACTAAGGCTCTTTTAATACATCCCCACACATTTCAGCTGTTAGTCAAAAGAGTGTGAGGTTAGACACAGAGATGAGCAAGAAATGGCTTTTAAAGGGGGTAAGAGATAACCCAGCAGACGTGGTCCATCGGCTCTGGGCCCACAACACTCCAACCTCACCACCATCATCATGGCATTCTTCCCAGCATCACTGACAATCTCATCAGCCAATCGGCCTTATAGAAGGCTTTGTGATGGGCTGTTCCTTCCAGAAACTTCTCTTCACAGAGGCAGATTTATATACATGCATCTTCTTTCCTAAAGAGAGAATCCATTGTTGTTCGAACCGCTTCTTCAGAACAGCAGCTGAGTGTTAGCTTTCCATATACCGCCAGGGGCAGGCTGGCTTAGGAATACACAGCCCAAACTGGGTCCCACCAAAGCCTTCTTAATACTGACTTGTTGTTGGGGATACTATATCATCTTTTGACGTCATTTGTGACTAAGAGTTTAAGGATTAAGGCTCTTCTTGGGGAAATTATACAGCTGAGATAAAGGAGAAATCCACCCAAGTATAACAGTCGTCACCAGAAACCATCAACCAGGAAGTACTGTTTCAGTGGAAAATTAAGTCTATAAGGCATGACTTACACTGTCTTACAGTCGAGTGCCAAGAAGATACCCAGGGATTTCCTTTGAAACCGGTGCTCTTTAACCAGGAAAGCATTTTCAACTTGAAACTTTTTGAAGAAGAATTTTCCACTTGACTTTTACATGAGACGAGATTGCAGCAATTATTCCATTTGCTCCTGTGTGTGAAGTAGAAACCCTTTCTTTCGGGGGCGAAAGTAATGCCAAAGCTGGCAGCAGAGAGAGGAGTGGGTTCAGGCTCCCCCTGCATCTCAGGAGGGGTCCTTGTCACAGTGCTGCTCTGGGCTTCGGCACAAGTGCTGACTGAGACAGTGGCAGACTTATTCAAGTTGGAAAAAAAACCCTCAAAGTCCGTTGCATCGTGAATATCGTGGTGGAAACAGAGCCTTCAAACCGTGTTCCTTAATGCTCCAGAGGACTCCTCTTCAGGCGAATTTAAGGCATATTTTCTTTCAACATGTATTTCAAAAGTTGGTTCTGACAGGAAAGCGAATTTGGATCTAGGTAAAGTGAAGTTATAGATGATGCTGAACAGTCAGGGGACTTTGAGATGCAAGCATAACGTATGGCCAAGTCACTTGCCATGCTTGACAGACTGACCCTTCCCTATTGACTCTGAAATTCTTGCAGTTCCACTGTGTTTCTATTTGCGTCTGTAAATTACTACCAGTGTCTTTCCTGGAGCAGAAAGAATAGTTTTCTCTCACTCACCATCCAAGAGCTACATGGATAGGAACATCATGGCGCTCTGTTAATTTGCAGAGTATTAAAGCCAATCACTTGCAGATACCTAAGATGTCATTGTGCAAAACAGAGGTGGCCATGACAACTGAGCAGGGGGAGTCGAATGTCCCTTCTCTGGTCTTAGGCCAAACTTTTCAGTCTCTGCAACAGAGACCTTTCAACCTCCTCACCACTCAGGCCGATCTTTCGGGTGGCAGTGGGAGTCAGGGCCACTAAGCTGTTTGTTCTGCAAGGCCTGTGCAGGGACACTGCCTAGGACTGGAGGGGCAGCTGCTGAGGTGGGAGCTACCTGCTTGAACGCTGACTCCATCACTGTAATTTGGGGGTACGTTACATAAATTCTGCTTTCAGTTCCCAACATTTTAAAATGAGGCTAGTCAGTGCCTACCTCAAAAGCATCATAGGGATGCTCTGTGCTTCATAGGTTGATGCTGGGCAGACTCTCAGCTACTCTAACCGTATCCCGGCTAATCCTGGCACTACATCCTGCCATGTGGCCAGGTCTATCTCTCTGCTCCTGTTCACATTCGTCCACTCCCCAAGTCCACAGACAAACCTCCCACATCCGATTTCTTCTCCCAGAGTCCCTTTCTCTTCCCAGAAGTTCCACTTTGCCCCTCCAGCCCAGCTATTGGCCAATCAGATACAATCCAGATTGCTCTTGGCAGGTGAGAGAGGAGCAGATATTTACAAAGTATGAGACCTGGTGATGGGCCATAGCTCTCTGCCAGTACTGAATGAACAACTGAATATACAGAGACACGCCTTCACACACTGAACCCCAACAAGAAATAAGGAAAGAAGGCATAGCACCTGGAGACGGGGACCTGAGTTTCTGTCAAAGCTGCTGACACTTTTATGATGATCCCCGAGCCTCATGGTTTCATCTGTGAAGTGGATACGCAACTGGTGCTTTCAGCCCATCCTCTGTAGAATCAAATAAGATGTTCACACAAACTCTGGTGCCCCATATTTGACCATGTCCCCTGGATGGGGAGGCCTGGCGGCACTCAGAGGAAGTATAGTAGGCTACCAAGAAGAGACTTGATACCCTATGAGCATATACAGGGGGAAGAGGTCCCCCTCAGTCACAGTCATAGGGGAGGGGAGTAGGGAAAAGCAGGAGGGAGGGAGGAATGGGAGGATACAAGGGAGGGGATAACAATTGAGATGTAATATGAATAAATTAATATATATATATATGACGTTGAATAAAAGAATCCTCCTCTCTCTTGCTCCTCTATTCCTCTGTCTCTGTCTCTCTGCCCACTCATTTTCCTTTTCCTCCATGTTCATATAATAAACCTCTCCATATCCAAAGAAAGAGTCCTGTAATTGAGGCTGCAGAGATGGATTTATGCATAGTAGTACTTGCTCTGCAAGCATGAGGACCCTAGAGTTAGGGAACAGAGATCCCGAGACCTTGCTGGCCAGTCGGCCTTGCTTAAACGTCTAGTTCAGCGATAGACTCTGTCTCAAGTCAGCAAGGCAAGTGGTTATAGGTGGAAACACTCCACATGTATGAGCTTGGGCATGTGTGGCTGCACAAGTGCTGAAACACATGCACGTACACACATACACACGCACACACACACACACACACTAAACATACAAACAGGCAGTGTTATACAACTGAATTGATTGTATTTAGAAACATAGATGTATACACAGATGTATACAAAAGCAATTAGTGAGATAAGAGGCTATGGATTTAAAGAACCAGGGGGTCGGGATGGGGGGGCATATGGAAGAATTTGGAGGGGGGAAATGAACAGAGAAATGTGTGATTCAATTGTAATGTCAAAAAATTATAATGAATCCCAAAAATAAAATTAAGCAGCTGGGCATGGTGGCACATGCCTTTAATCCCAGCACTCGGGAGGCAGAAGCAGGTGGATCTCTGTGAGTTTGAGACCAGCCTGGTCTATAAAGTGAGTTCCAGGACAGAGAGTAAATTCTGTCTCAAAAAACCAAAAAATTAAATTAAATTAAGCTAAATATTAAAAAAACATTTTAAAAAGTTGTCATGGCTTAATCATCAGAAAATTGAGAACATGATAAAAATATAAAATAAATGAATGACACAGACTTTTTAATTAGTTAATGATGGAATAATTATTAGTAAGGCTGGTCCTAAGAGCACACAAGCAGCTCTTTAATGACAGAATATCAGGATATTATTTCTAAGTCAGTTACAAAAACTGGTAAACAGAATGATGAACTATGACCTTTGGAATAAAATTCACATGTCAACACAGTGTCTAAGAAGTACCCAAATAATAAAGTCAAACACTGGCTCACAGCCCTACACAAATGAACCTTGAATTGGGCCAATTAATAATGACACAAAAGAGACACACATTCATCTTTTTTGGCCCATTTCTGAATTCTGGATGATAAATAACGCTTACTAGAAGAAAACCTCATTTTTCTGGTGCATCCCCCAATTGGACAGGCTCTTGTATGGACATGGACATGGTGCATGGACATCCAGCATCATTTGGGCTTCAGATCCCTAGTCTGTTGTTCTCTATGCTGTGACACAAATGACCAAAGGCTCGGTGACATTCTCAGGGTTCTCTGAGTCCGTCGCTGCTGACTCAAAATCCAGAGCTGGAGAGAGCCTCAAAACGGACTTATCTGGGTGGCAGCTCCACATACATTACATACACCAGTTTCCCTTTCCCTCCCTCCTCCCAGTCCCCCCCCCACCTTCCTCCCTCTTTCCCAGATCCACTCCTGCTCTGTTTCCCTTCCAAACAAACAAACAAACTAACTAACAACTCAGACCTCCTAGAGGCATCAACTGAACACGGCATAAAAAGTTGCTATAAGACTAGAAACAAGCCATCACATCAAGGCAGGATGAAACAACCACGTAGGAGGAAAAGGGTCCCAATCTGTGGACTTCCCATCCCCCACGCCCAGCATTAGGAGTCTCACAAGAACACCAAGCTGACAAACATAGCATACATCAGAGGACCTACCTCAGACCCACGTAGGCTCTGTGTTTGTCACTTCAGTCTCTTGTGAGCCCTGGTTAGTTGATTCTGTGGGCTGTGTTCTCATGTGTCTTCAATCCTCCTGGCTCCTACAATCATACCCTACCACCATTTCCGCAGGGTTCCCCCTGGCTTTTCCTAGTGTTTAGCTGTGGGTCTCTGCATCTGCGCCCATCAGTTGTTGGATGACACCTCTCTAATGGCAACTGGACTAGGCACCCATTTATGAATATAGCAGAATATCATTAGATATCATTTTATTGAGGTTTTTGTTTTGTTTGGTTTTGTTTGGTTGGTTAGTTGGGTTTTGCCAGTAGTGTTTGGTTCTATCCTAGGTCTTTGGGTTGCCCTGCTTCTGGTGCCTGGACCTCCAGGCAGCTCTCATGGTGTGGGCCTCAAGTTGGACCAGTCACTGGTAGGCCCTTCCCACAAGTTCTGCACCGCCATTGCTCCAGACCTCTGTATATCAACCCCCCCCCAATTGCAGTCATCTCTCCCAGTATTCTCTCCTTCTGTCCTTCCACCCCCTTCCTGATCCCTCCTGTTCCCATCCCCACTCACTTCCAGCCTACCCACAAAACCTATTCTATTTCCCCTTCCCAGAGAGATCTATGTGCCCTGCACTCCCACCCCATCCCCACCCCCATCCCAGAGCCCTCCTGTTACTGAGCCTCTCTGGACCTAGCAATGTGTTCAGGGAGAGCCTGCAGTCCTTGGAGCTCAGAGGTCCCTTCCTGTCACAACACCCTCTCCACAGGCCAGCTGGTCTGTATGAGCCAATGAATGTTGATGAAACGTCTGCCTGGAGCCGGGAAATGAGGTTTTACAAGAAAGGAAGATGTTTCTATTTGGTCACCAAGTGGATCTGTGGACTCTGTGTCAAGCTAAGGAAATGGAAAGACAGAGTCAACACAGCAAATGCTCTTCCTCCGACTCTCGTGTCTGGCCCACAGCCATGGCTTGCATTCATGTGAAGAAAATTTTGCAAAAAAGAAAGAAGCAAAAACAACACAGAGTGTCGTCCTTTGTATCCAGAGCACAGGCTGCTGCTACGCTTCTCACAGCCGCTGTGGAGAGGCCGCTGCCAGCAGGCTGCTGACCATCCACGAGAAGCTTCTACACTTTCCTGCTGCGTTGCCAAGAGCTGAGCTGGAAGCTGCTGTGCCTCCTCCTTTTCCTGCAGAGGATGGATCTGCATTCGTTCAGCATGGTGCAACTCCCACGCACACCCACTCAGAGGCTTGGCATTTATCATTGGGAAGAACGTTCTGCAAAATACGGAGGTGTTAGCGCTCCTGGCCTCGGGTCTTAAGTTCCAAGAGCAGCATAGGGTGCTGTGATAACCAAAACTCCTCGTGTTCCCTCATGTCCCTGTGGGGCTGTGCTACTTACCCCAGTGCGAGAGGTGACAGTAGCCTCTCTTTTTAGGGTGGTGACTCCTTCATTGGGTTCTAACAAGGCCCTGCCTCTGATGAGCATCCACAATGAATCAAGACCAAGTTCAGGGTGATATGGCCACAGACGGGGCAGTGGTTCTCCCATAATTAGTTATATTATGGAATCCCCTGGAGAGATTTCAAAACCTCCCACTCCTGGCAGTCACCTCCAGAGAGTCTGGTATGACTGGGCTCAATTGTCTCAGGATTCTGTGCTACAGAGGAAAACAGGTTCCCTTTTTGCAGGGTCTTAAGTCTTCTAGATAAAATAATATAAAGGCAGTCTCAGAAGGAAACTCAAGAAAAATTGTATTGGAGTTGGAGAGACAAACATGACAGGGCGGACAAGCTGGAGATCACTGCAGCAGCAAGGAGAGGGGGGCAGAGAAGAGGGAGAGAGAGGAAGTGAATGAGAGATCAAGAAAGCCGACGCGTGGGGGAATGTGGTGGATACCTTTAATCCCAGCACTTGGGAGGAAGACTGAAGGCTAGCCTGATCTACATAGCAGGTTGCAGGCCAGTCAGGGTTACATAGTATAACAAAAATATAATAAAAAAAAAAATAATAATAATAATAATAATAATAATAATAATAATAATAATGAAAATTAGGCAACATCTATTCATGATGAACAGAGAGCTAAGTGATGTTTCTGTGGTGAAGAACATTTGCTGTTTTTGCAGAGGATCCATGTTCATTTCCTAGAATCCATGGGGCATCTTACCACAGTCTGCAGCTCCTCTTCCAGGGAATCTGATGTCCTCTTCTGGCCTCCTCTGGCACTCTACATACATGGTGCACATACATATAAAATAAAACACTCATACACATAGAATAAAAATACATCTTTTAAAATAGAAAGAAAGAAGCAAGCAATGAAGGAAATAAAGGAAGGAAGGAAGAAAGAAAGAAAGAGAGAAAGGAGAGAGAGAGACAGAGAGCAGAAAGGTTCAACATTGGAAGTCTGCGAGCAGCTGCATGAGGGAAAAGTAGAGAGGCGAGCATGCCAGTGTCAGAATAAACAGGCTTAGAATTCTGGCCAGTGCCTGGAAGGGAGAGAGGAGCAGGGGAAAGTCACACAAACTCAAACTGCGAGCCTGCCCAGTTGGTACTCTTTAGGTGCTCCCCTTCTCTGAGAAGGAGAGGGAGAATTGGAGGAGGGGACATGAGGGCAGGCCTGGGAGGAGAGGGGACATGGGGCTGGGGTCAGGCTGTAAAGTGGTAAAGACAAATCAAACCATAAAAGACGAAAGATCTGCTCTCAACATCTTCCCTCTTTCTTTCCTGGTAGTATTTCAAATCTTGAGGAGCAGCTGTGAAGTTTTCTATTCCTTAAAATGAGCCAGAAGCCAGAGGTACAGGAGTTGGGGGCCAAAGCTGATGGATATGGCCTATCCTCAATGGGCTTCGAACCTTCTAATGTCTGACTGGATACTTAACATCAGGAGGGTCAAACCTGCCCCTAGGTGATTCTAATGTCACCCTTACTAGGACTGAATCCATGAGCCTGCAGTAGCGCCATGGATAACATCGGTCTTGCTTGGGTACGTGGGCGAGAACAGGGAGGAGCCACAGAGGCTAGCTGCCTTCATAGGGAGACTGACAACCCACCCTGTTCCCCACCACTCCAGCACTGGATCTGCCATCCACTCCGGATTCCTGCTTGCCGGGTGGTATGAGGGTCATTGGGAAGAAACTGTCACAAAAGCCAGCTCCCAGATCCTCTTCTCTGGGAGACCCTGTGTAAAAGCAGATGGGAAGCTACCAGTGAACCTCGGCCAGAGACACTGAGAAAAGAACCGTTGGCTCTCAGGCTTGAGGACAGGAGTCCTATGGAGTGCCTGCTACTTCCTGGAGGGCATCATCACCAGCAGTGTGTTGGGCCCAAAACTGTCTTGTGCAGAAACCTGCTTAATAATTGTGGCATTGAGCTACCCCACACTGGGATCCTTAATGAGTAATTCCCCCTTGATGAGTCCCAGGGGACTGCTCTTATGTTGTTCTCATTTATCTGGCTGAGTTGCTTGGGAAGCCGGTTTAGTAGGACAACAAAGATGAGTATTCGGCTGCTTGTACCAAAGCCTCACCAGCTAAAGGCCTTTTTCCTGTTGTTTTGGGGAATGGAACCACTTTAGATTATATGGCAGGAAGCCAGCCTTTCAAGACACCTGAGAAAGTGCACCCCTGGTTTGCCTCCAGCCTAGTCTTCCCCTTATTATTTGTAAGGCATGTCAGAAATGCCCAGAAGGGAGGAAGAGGGCTCTGCAAGTTGCCAGGTGCCAGGCTGTGACTCCTCCCACCTTGGCAAATTTCAAGCTGCTAGCATTTCACAACTGGCTGTCTTAACTTCCTCATCCATCCTCTCAAGCATGCACATGATTGTTAGCTCTCTGCATGTATCTATTTGTATTTCCCAAAGTCACAGGATTTAAATACCAGAAGTGCTCCCTCTGGTGCTGTGTCTGACAACAACCTAGGGAAACAGATGCTCAGAGACCCTGAGAAGAGAGAGCTCCAAAAAAAAAAAAAAAAAAAGGCTAGAAGAGTGAGAAGAGAAAAACCACCACCCAGAGTCGCGCAGAGGAGAGACTTGGAGGCCGGTGTAGAGAGAACTAAAGCACAATCCCACAAAGCCAGGCACTATGCTTCCAGAAGGTCTCCAGCTTAATTAGTCCTTTTCTTCTCCATAAAAATCTAAGAGGAATGAATAACAACTTATTTTGAAATAACCCAGGGAAAGGGGCACAAAACTGAAGACAGAGTGCCTGGGAGTCTAGAAGAACTGGGATGGGGTTTGTTGAGTCCCCCACAAACATGGGGTCCCCTTGTTGAGCAGCAGAGGTACAGGAGCCCTCTGTCCATGAAGAGCTGAGCAGCCTGGGGAAGTCTGGCCTGTGTATGCTGATAGTCTCTCAATGCTATGTCTCAATAGAAGTATTCTACATTGGTATTCAGATAACCCTTTATAAAACAATGCTGTCCCTCCACCCCAAAAAAGAGTAAGGTGTCTCTCATTGCTTTAAGTAGTGAATATGAGTTTGATGATGTGAGAATTCACTCAAAGCCAACATTCATCGTGTCCTGGGCACAGTTAACATATTTTTATCTGTCAGTACTTAATCCTTAGGACTACTCTAGAAACCAGGCCCTCTTAAACTCCCATCACAGATGAGGAAACTGAGGCACAAACTACTTATATAACTTGCCCAAATCTGAATGCTACTGACTAGCTGGAGAGGAAAACCTGGCCGTGTTTCCGAGCTGTACTGGCTTCACCATGGCCAGGTTAGCCCTTGGTTACCACCCAGCCTTGGTCACCGTACGCTGTAAGCATTTGCAGGTTTTCCCAAGTTTTCTTTTGACTGACAGCTGTTCCAAGGAAGAGCACCAAGGATCTGGCTCCTTAGAGTACTCAAAGAATCCCAGTCAGTTGGGGTGCTCTGGCTTTTATCCTAGAAAAGGAAGGAACCTTGACAACACTGAGTCTATGCAAGAACAAAAGCCTGATATGTAAGACAGTCCTGGAAACAAGTCTATAGTGCTATAAGGACCAAACTAATGCCATGCTCTATATGTCCTGCAACTAATGCCATGGTCCATGTATTTTCTGTGACAGCTTGTCCTCTAGGTGACCCTTCTCCCTGAGTTCCAGGAATGACCACATATTGCTGTAAACTGCACCTGCCAGCAGTCCCCCAGAAACTCCATGGGAGCAATTAGATACAATCAGCTCCAATGTTCCTCTGAGAAGAAAAAAAACTTCCCCTCAAGGTTTAGCCTTCACTCAGTCCACCTGAAGGTCAACACTCCTGTGACCTACAACTTCCCCTTGAGAGCCAGCCTCCACCCAACCTACCTAAAGGTCGACATCCCTGTGACCCACAACCCCGCTTATGTTTTTTCCCCCTTTATAAACCCATTGCCCTTGAAGCTTGATGCCACTCTCCTATCCTGTTGCATCAGGAAGGATTGTGGTCCAAGCTCAAGCCTGTAACACAGGACCCTGTGTAGGTTGCACTGGTATCGAGTCCTGGTGGTCATTTCAGGGGTCTCGCGATCTAAGCGATCTGGGTATCACAGTGCCAAGCATAGAGGCTTCCAGATCAGCCCAGAGCCCGACTCATTCTGCCTACAAGAACAGAATATAAAGCTGCCTTGGGGCATCCAGGTGCACATGACCAAAGACAGCACAGCAAGTCATCAACTCTGCTCTTCAGCAGATGAAATGGGTTCATACTGGGCAGGTAGTTGCCAAAGACAAGTTATAGGGACTAGATTTTCAACCTTTATCAGCTGAGCCTCAAAATCCAAGGTTTTTTTTTTTCTTTACTTTTTTTGGGTTGCCTTTCAGGCCTCCCAGTAATCTTTGCTGAGAAAGTTTAATACCGCACATGGACCTCTGGAGCCATAAGAAGCGTTTGTTAGTAGAAGAAAGAGTGAGTGCTGCGTAGATGGACGGATGATGGGTGATGGATGGATGGACAGATGGACAGACGGATCCTTCTCTTGGTTGCTTGGTACTGCTCGGAAATGTCATCCTCTTGGCCCACACTGGGAAGCCAGATTCTCCGATCTCTTTCTTTAAGCCTTTGGTGACATCTTAGCCTGTCTAGTGGATCCTCAAGACTAAGCCTGAGTTGATCTTCCTCTCTGTCCAATGCCCCTGTGTGTGAGGCAGAAACAGCACAGAGGTTCCGCATGTGGCTGAGCCTCTAGGCTTCCCAGCCTTGAGTCATGGGGAAAGCAAGGGTTGAGGTTCTCTCATCATAGCTCTTTGGTCTGATTTTCTACTCCAGCACGGGACAGGAATTTGGCCTTTCTCACTCCTGTGCCTCCTTCAGTGTGGTCAGACTTGGCGCCATTCAGACTTACCTTAGAGAACTCATTTTTCATGTGAGTTGTATTTCAAGCTATAATGATCTTTTTACTCTCTCCTTAAGAGTCTGGGTTTTTTTTTCTTCAAAAAGTTGTAAGCCTTTTTATAAATCCTAAAAATAACGTGTTATTGCTTGATCTACTTTTCTATTGCTGTGAAAAGACATCAGGACAAGGCCACTTATAACATAAAGCATTTAACTGGGGGCTTGTTTAGAGTTTCAGAGGATAAGTCCGTGATCCCCACACCAGGGAACATGGCAGTAGACAGGCAAGCATGGCACTAGAGCAGTAGCAGAGAGCTCATATCTGATTCATAAGCACATGGCAGAGAGAGAGCAAGAGAAGGGGAGGGGCTGTTTGTTACTTGATGTCCAATGTGCTACCCATTGTGCCGTAGAGCCACCTTGGCATGGGCTTTTGAAGCCTCAAATATCAAACACCTCCTCCAACAAGGCCATACTTTCTAATCCTTCCCAAACAGTTCTACCAACTAGGGACCAAGCATTTAAATGTGTGTGCATGTGTGTACATGTATATATATATGTGTGTGTGTGTGTGTGTGTGTGTGTGTGTGTGTATAATGTAAATGCTTAGTCCCTAATTGGTAGGTGTGTGTGTGTGTCTGTGTGTATATATAATTTAAATGCTTAGTCTCTAATTGGTAGGTGTGTGTGTGTGTGTGTGTGTGTGTGTGTGTGTCTGTCTGTCTGTCTGTCTGTCTGTCTGCCTGCCTATAGGGGGCATCATTCTCATTCAAACAAAACAACCATTTGTTATGGTTAATAAAAAGAAGATAAGATAATAAGATTCCAGACAACACATATTATATGAGGTTTATTAAGTGAGCATGGGGGTGAGGAGAAGGAAAGGGGAGAGGGGTACCCCAGAGAGAGAGATGAAGAGAGAGAGAGAAAGTAAGAGAGTAGAGCAAGTAGAGGGGAGAGAGAGAGAGAGAGAGAGAGAGAGAGAGAGAGAGAGAG
>OU015744.1:149457024-149469552 GCA_907169655.1 Acomys percivali | reverse complement strand
GATATGAGGGTGGGTGAGAGATAAGAGAGGGGAGAGAGAGAGGGCTACACCTCCGTGGCAGGTCAGCAGTAACATCACAGGTAGGCGGGCTGAAGCAGAATACTAACACCATTGAGAGAGTCACAGATTTCACAGACATATTTTTGAAGATCTAAAAATCATACCATACACCCCAAAGTTTCCTTGGCATGCTGTAGCAGAGGAAGCCTAGGGACATGAGACATAAAAGAATCACGTTTGTGGACCTACAATGCAGCTGAACTCGTCCCTGCGGCTACACCAAGGAATCCCGTCAGGGGCACCACAAAGCTGTTTCAGACAAGAACAGCACTGCCCAGGTCACAGTCTGCAGCTCACGTTGCGTGGACCATCAGAGCCCAGCCCACTGTGGGCAAAAGCCAAGGATCCAAAGGAGCATTTCTCACATGTCCAGTGAATGAGGTTATGAGACTTGCTCAGAGGACTTTGTTCATTCTAGGGAAACCTTTTTAATTAAAGAAGAGATTTCCGATAGCTCACGTCTTAGGAAGGTCCTCTGAGTTAGGAACGGAAAAGTTTCTAGGCTATCAAGGAGAAGTCCTTCTGCTCTAGGCTGAAATCTTGTGTGTTCATAAAGCAGGAAAATATGCGAATGATTAGGGTTCATGGGATGGCTTTGTCAAGGTCAAAGAAGGCTTGAGGTGTGGCAGCAAGGATTCTAAGCAGGGGTTTGGCGACCACGTGTCTGGCTCCTGTTCTGCTTGTGTCTGACCGATGACCTTGGGAGCTGTGGCGCATCTGTGGCTCAGCCTTCTCCCTTGTGATGTGACATAGATTCGCAGAGTACCCAGAACACCACAGGTGCTCAGTTAATGATGAAGAAAAGAAGAACAGTCCTTAGGCATGTTACAGATTCAGAGTTTAAATCCAGCACACTCTGCTCCTCCACCTCACCTAAGTCTGTGGGGGTTGCACTCTAAGCCCCATGAGAACGCAGAGGCACTGCCCTGGAAACGTAACACTAAAGAGGGATGAACTCCTCGGAGCACGAACCAGGGAGAAGAAAAGTAAGGCATGTGCACACGGTTCTTCATCCTTCCAGATTACTGTGAGGTCATCAGTGCTCCCCTCCAGCCTGGCGTGAGCCTGTTTTGTGTTGGACTATAACAAAACGTTCGAGAGGAAGCCCTTTAAAAACCAAGTAATCACACCAATTCCACCTTGATCTGTGGTCTCATAGCAACCCATAGTAGCAGAGTTGGCAGAAGAGATCACATAGCTAACAAGGAACATAGAGCAAGTCAGGGGTTAGAATTATTCTCTAGAATGACAACTCTTTCAAAATTTAACTTACTCCATGAAGCCAGCACTAATGTCTCTCAAGGGCAGGGCTCCCAGAGACTTATGTACACTCCACTAGGTGCCGTATCTTAAAGGACTAAGGACCGAGCCACTAAGATATAAGTAGTCTTGTTTTAAAGCAAAAGAAATTATTTTATTCTTTTAACTTGTGATTGAACTTTTTAATCTTCTTAATCTTGTGATTGAACATTTTGCCACGAGCTGATTAGCTATTGGCACTTCCTTTTATGTTGCTTGCTTGGTGTTTACTTAACCATTTCTAATTGATTATCTTTTCCTTGTTGTGGTTTGTTGTTGTTGTTGTTGTTGTTCTTTCACAGTTTCATACACGCATATAATGAATTTTAGTGGCTTTCACTCCCTCTCTCCACTTTGAGTCCCTTTTTTTTCCCACTGAAGCTTTTATTCTTTCCAGCAGATGCCTGGAAGCCCATATACTGAAATAGGGATGACAAAAGGCAAACATATCCAAACCCATCTGCTTGCAAGCCCTTTTCACTTCATCTTAAGTTAGGCAACATTTCCCCAGCCCAAAGTGTCAGGTCTCTCTGCGCTTCCTGCCCTCTCTCCTATTCCCGTGTCATGACCAAAGTCACCCTTGGGCCACATGAATTACAATGCTGCTGCTTTCTCGTGCTCAGTGTAAAGAAGAGGATCCTGCAGCCAGATAGCATCCCCCAGGAGCATCCGCCAGCTTCACGTCCTTCGGAAAGCAACCAATGAGAAAAGACTGCTTGGCACCTCTGTATTCCCCTTCGCTTGTCCTGCTGCTCTGAAGCGTTTTGTTCCTTTGTGATTGGTTTGTACATCATCTTCTTAACGTGATGAGGCAAGACAAAAGCTACAAACATCTGAAAGTCTTCAGGCTCTCTTCCCACCAGCCTCTCCTCAGTCACAGAAAAGGAGCTGTTGGTGGGCTAGCCTGGCATTGCTTTTTCTGCAGCCCTTCAGCACTGGCATCATGAACAGGTAAAGCTGCTCGTGACCGAAAACACAAAGAATTTTAAATAAGTAAAACAGTATCATATGGACACAGAAGAGTCTCACAAGTTTCAAGAAGTGTGGAATAATATATATGTGTCATTTGGGGCTGCACATCCAACAGTCACTGGCTCTCAGTAACACTGACCAGTTACGAGTCTCTGTATTAACTGTTCGCAATGCAAAAAGAAGCTTCTCTGATCTTGAGAACAGTATTTATACATATTTATTTTTTATATTTATTAATTTTTCATATTTATTCATATTTAGAAGCTTAATAGCATGCATGCCTCCTTAGCAAAATAAGAGTGGTAAACTCCTCACTATGTCCTTTGACCTCCGACAGCCATAGACCTTTGACCTGGTTTACAGTAGCACGCATGGTTTTATTTCTATGGAGCATGTATCGAATCCAATTGAGCTCCCTGTAACAGTTGTGCCACTATTGCACCAGTGGCACATCTTGCCTGACAGGTTGGTAGTATAGCATGTAGGGTCCACCTCTAGGTAATACCACTGATGACTTGTCTTTCTTGATACCCTGCAAGGTGCCTTCTAGCCCTATGAAAGGTAGCCAGCAAGGAGAAAGTATTTTGGGTTAGTTTAAGCCTTATTTCTCTTATAACCTAAGTGTGTGCTGCCTTCAGCACACACTCAAAATCTCATGGGAAACCAAGAGTGATGAAAATCACCTAGATTGTTTTGGAGGCCTCTGGGACCTCCTTGACCAACAACGTATAAGGAGGTATCCTAAATCTGGCACTGATATTTTTTTTAATAGCCTATAGCTCCTGGGAATAGCACCATCTCCATTTAAATGTCTTTGTTTATTAGATTTTTTTAAAAAAGCTTATTTAATTTATTTTATATACTTGAGTGTTTTTGCTTATATTTCTGTGTGTACACTGTGTGCATGCCTGGTACCCAAGGAGGCTAGAAGAGGGAGTTGGGGCTCCTGGAACTGGGGTTATCAATGGTTGTGAGCCGCCATGTGGGGCTGGGAATGGAACTTGGGTCCTCTGGAAGAGCAGCACGTGCTCTTAACTGTTCAGTCATCTCTCTATGCCCATTAATGATGTTTTAAAATTAGTTTACAAAGTTGTAGCTCCCTTAGGCTTTTTCACACACCCTTGGCTTGGATTAGCCATTTCCCTCTCTCCTTTCTTCTGTGTCCCTACCCTATGCCCTCTAACTCTCTCCATCCCAGAATACCCTTCTCTACTTCCATAACCCCTGTACCCTATGATTCCTTCCCTCCTCTTAGGATCCCTCCCCTCAGCCTCCCTCAGGTCATCCCTACTCTGAGTTAGGTGAGGATCTTTTTCACTTGGGAAGACCTGCCTCCCTTTTGCTCACTTTCTCAAATCCTTTCCATCCCATTTGATCCCAACTGCTTACTCCAACAACCAGTCAGCCAGAGGAGAGGTGCTGGTAAAGTGTGGCACTTGGGTGGGTAAACAAGAAATTAGGGTGGGAAGGGGAGGTGGTCAGATTGCCTGGGAAGACTCAGTCAGCATCAGCACCAGTATCCTTATGTGAAAGCACTCAGCATCAGCACCAGTATCCTTATGTGAAAGCACTCAGCATCAGCACCAGTGTCCTCAAGTGAAAGCATTCGAGATTAGCAAGGAAGGGCACCATTCAGCAAGATGCCGGGATTCTGGAAGGCACAGAAGAAAGAGAGGTTTGAGGGGGAAACCTGAGAATGTGTTGTGCCAAAAGTTCTCAAGTCCCATGTTTGAATACTTCCTCTCTGCACAGTGCTTGGCTCTTCCAATTCCTATTCATCACTGGGGACCAACTGGGTAACTTGAAGATGGCTGGTACTGTGCAATGCCTATCAGAAGGTAATTCATTGCTTTCATAACAGAGGGGATGGCCACTGGTAGTTAGAAAAGCAGTCTCATCCATCTTTAAAGATAATTTCTAAGACTTGGTTGACATTTAATTTAACATGGATCACCCCAAAAGATGATGATTTAATGCCTCCGATTCTTTAAAGTACCATTTTCCTTCCAATAGGTTTTGCCTCAAACATTTTTTTGTTTGTTTTTAATTTGAGAAAAAGGTCTGCTTTTAAGACACAAAGTAATTCCAACTGTGGGGAGGGGTAGGACTCTAAGGTCAAACATTTGACATTGAATCCCAGAGTTAAGCTTCTGTGCACTGTAGGAAGAAATGAGGATAAATTTGTGCATGTGGAATGTGATGGTGGATTGCAGCTGTGCCTAGAAGATAAAGCCTGAGAAAATAAGCTTACACACTACAGCCATGGACCATCCCAGCGCGGATGCCGGTTACACATCTCCCTGTGTCTATCTCTCTATCTGTGTCTCTGCCTTGAACTGTATTGCACTTATGGAGCAAGACAAGACAAGGAGGGAAGGAAGGTGATCGGGGAATCAGTTGGTCCAATGCAGAGCCTCTCGGACTATAGCTAACACTGAGTAAAACCTTTGCTGGGATGAGCAAACCCTCCTACTAAGCTGTGTGTGCCTGTAACTCTAGCCCTGTGGGGATGGAGGGCTTGCTGACTGTCAGCCTAGCTCCAAGTTCAGTGAGAGACCCTGTCTCAGAAGGAACAAGGTAGGGTGTGACAGAGCAGGGTCTCCAGCATATATATCCCTCCACGACTCTACATGTACACATCATCATATACATATATGCATACATACAAACATACATGTGTGCACAGGCACATACACACAAATAAACAGATACATCAAAAAAATTTTAAGAGAAAAAATTTAAAGGTTCCCTCAAGTAAAGCCAACTACAGGAGTTAGGTATTATGTAGACTCTCCCAAACATGGCTGTGTAGTTGCATCATCCGGAGTTTTCAAACAGTCAGTATATCCAGCCTAGGTTCAAAGCTTCTGATTTATATGTTTGTAAGGGGGCTTCCAAAATTCTTCAACATCCGGGCATAAGGACCACTGTACAAAAGCCTCAGGGTCTCTGTGGTAAGCCCCACTCAGACGTGTCACATGTACCCTGCAGGAGAAGCTTCACTGTGACCCCCTTCCTTAGGTGATCACTAAGGGGATTTCCTTATATTTAAATCATATTTAAATATCGCATAAAACAGTAATTTGGCCTGACTGGAGCTGGAGGTGGGCTCTCTCCTACCGTTATATAAGGCACCGCTAACCACTATAGGGTGAGGTAGCAGGCACCTCACAGAAATTATTCACAGTAGCTAGTCTAGGCCTCTCCTGGGAGCCTCTGTAACCCTGGCTGCATGTTCCCTTTGGGCCCCTCCACTCCTCAGGGTCCCTGTCCCTCCCTGTCCCTGTCCCTGTCTGTGCTGCCTGATTCCAAGCACTCTCAGCTTGATGAGTGTCCTCTCTGTTGTCTGTGTCAGGCCTATCTCCATAGTTGATTTGTTTTTTTTTTTAATCCCGTGAGCTCTTAAAAATGTCTGTCCTGTTCTTGCTCCAGTCCCTAACTGAACCAGGAAGGAAGACTGCACAGCCCCTCTGCCAGATACCAACCTCAATCTCCACCTCAAGGGCAGCAGCAGCAGCAGCAGCAGCTAGGGCTCCGGACAGAGTTAAGAGGATTGAGAAAGAGAAAGACTGAGGGAGGGGAGAAGGGAAATGCAGTCCGGATAGGGATAGGCGGATAGGCAATTGTCCAGCATTTACCAAGAGGCGAGGTGGGAGAGGCAGCTCACACAGAAGAGCAAATGGTTTCCCTTTAATGTTGTCTTTTGTTTCCTCCTTCCATCCTGATCATGGACTAGGAAAACATCCGTGCTGCACCCCCCTTTGCCCCCGTGCCATCTTCAGCACCCCTGTCCTCCATACCATACACAGAAGCCCCCTGTCTTTCCAAAGGCCAGATGCTGAAAGACTTGACATCCCTGCCTTCCCACTCCGGCATGAGCTTCCGGCTGCCTCTGTTTTCCCACAGTACTCCATGCTAGAATTTTACTGTGCTGTGTTCACTGTCTGCGTTCACAAAGACGGCTCTCTCAAGGACCCTGGGCTATTAGCTAGAAGGAAGGTTTCTGATAAAAACAACAAAACAAAACAAACAAAAAATACCTTCATTGAATCAATTCCTAAACACTGAAAGAAATGCCAGTTAATTTTTCTTATGAAGCACACTGACTAGCGATCAGTTTCAAAACGCTCACAGAGCCCTTTCTAGACAGCCAAACAGAACTCACTCCCACAGAGGCTGAGTCCTGACAGGAAACTTTAGTCAAGAGAGAACGTCTCCTAAAGCCATTTGCATCGCCAATGCAGAGATGAACAACCCTCAGCCGACCCTTGGTCTGCACAGCCTCCCTTCACCAAGGGCAAAGCTGGGCTGCTGGAGGCCCAGGAAGCACAGGACAGCGTGTTCACTGAGAAATCACTACAGCTACAGCCCTAATGGCCTTGCAGGTTGGCTCCTAAGTGCTAATCTTTAAGACTGATGCAGATCTTCAGGAAAGCCAATAAATTCCTATTAGTGCTCTGCTGCAGCACGAAATGTAAATTAAAGTGTACAATTTGGATGTTAATTTACAGATTCGCTCTGCTTCCTGTGGTAGGTTCCTCCACCCCCAGCCCTGGTTTTAATATGCATGCTGGCTGGTTTATGAGTCAAATTCATTTTATTTGAAAGGATCTTGGGAAAGAAGAGTTTCTGATTTAAAGGAATCCAATGGGCTTATTTTTTGATTGCTGGGGAGAGGATGATCACCTTTCAAAGTCCAGTTATCTCTCGATTTATACACTATGTGAATTTACAGGTTCCCAATTCAGATCTACTTAAAGTGGAAGACATACTTAGTTTATGAAGCAAGTGATTTATACTTCCTTAGTTAGATGATGTTTCATTATTAAATGAATTAGTCAATAATTTCTGGAGCCACATCTGCCAGAGGGTTCTGACTGTCATTTTTTTTTAGTTCCAGTTTTGATACCAACCATAGGCGAATTATTCAACTTGTCCTGGGCTGCTTGCCTCTTCAGTAATAAAAGAGGGCCGAATCAAATTGTTCTCACTTCTCCAATTTCCTATGTGCACCCATTGCTTTAACTTCTGTGCTTACCTGGATCAAGCTACTTCTGTGGAGATAAGTTCTCTAAGAATAATTTTTACATTCCTCCCCTCTGGCTTTAAAGCGATTACATTGGAGCCTGCCTTAATAACTTGCACCAGGCTGTGGTTTTGCGAGATGTTTTATGTATTCAGCCTTGTTTACTCTTCCTGAGAAGCATGGGAGGCTGCTTGAGGTGGGGGAGGCGGGCCTCTCTAGTGCTAGCCAGAGGGTGATCATTACCTTTATGACCTTGAATTCCAACTGAACTTCCCTCTTACGTGTTTATGATCCCCGCAGTCAGCCAATCACCGTATGTTCTCCTCAAGACAACTGCCATTTCTGTCAGGGATATGCTTATAAGATTTATTTTTGTCATTATTTCTTTTTTTAAATCGTATTAATACTCTGCCCATATACGAGAGAAGACTGATCCATCATTTCTCCATCGTTGGCAGCCTAACAAATAGTGGAGCCCACACTTCTTTGCCTCGAAATTGGGAGTTCTAGAATGAGGGCTTCTGTGTAGGGTTGTCCAGTGTGTGTGCTGCACAGTCTTGCAGCTCAGGGCCATCATTCATGTGCTTTGTGCGGAGTACCACCTGCCAAACGCTGTTATCTTTCCTGGGATATTTACAGGACGTGGGCTACAGGCTGTAGAATACTTCTGCAACTGAAACATGTATCACCCCATGGTTTAAACTATGACGGGAAAGAGGGTAAGCACATGGTGTCCACAGGGGCTACGCATTTCTCTTACAACAAGTCCAATGTCGTGGGTCTCTCTTTTCTCACTACCTTCCAAACGCTTTTGGGCACACGGCTTGGTAATCCAACTAACTGAGATTATGAACTGCCACACCACCAGTGGCGTTTTCTTTGCGTCCTTTCCGGCACTTGATTTTGGTGACTAGTTTCCTATGCCTTTTTCTTGCTGAAATGTATTTTTTTTTCCCTTTAAATTCAGTGATTGTTGGTAGGTCTGTTCTAAGTGACACTCTGTTAGCATGAAACCTGCCTTTTAAAAGAGTTCCAGTGCATTCCAGGCAAGAGAATAAGACCACCTGGTTGGAAGGGCTTTCCTTTGCAAAGGCAGGAAAATGAACATCTAGGCCAGGGTAGGTGTGGGTCACTAGGGAGGAGAAAAGGGTACTCTGCTAGGACCATTTTTTTCCTTTCTCCAAGACCTCATCTCTGCCCAAGCCTGACTTCATGCACCAGGAGCCACATGCATTGTTGATGAGAACAGCACAAGCAAGAGATGGTACCCATGCTGGAGGCTAGGCTCTTGGATGAGTGCAAGGTTATTGCTCCTCCTGTTCAGGATGCTTTTGGTAAAGTGATCATCTCAGCCCTGATCTTTTCCAGGCCTGGAAGACGACCATTCTGATGTAGCAGTTGCATTCGTTTTGCCCGCTCTGGGACTGTGTCCTCCTCATCCCCTTGTTACCAGGAAAACTCCTCCATGATTCTTAGATCTCTGGTTAGACACCTCTTTTCCTCAGAGAATCTTGTGTGACTCCTCAAGAATTGGTGAGACAACCCTACCTGATGTTCGACATACCTTCTATTTATTAACATCGTAACGCTGTACATGTTATTACTGAACATACCCACCTGTGTGGTGCCTTGGGGAGTAAGCTCCTCATTGGCAGGAATTACCTTAAGCTCTTGCCTTCTTAAAAGTAGCAATGCCTTGCACAGCTCGAGAAAGAATAATGTATCTTTGTATTTGTTTCTTTGAGACAAGGTATCCTAGAGCCAAGGATGACCTTGAACTTGCTATGTAGCCAAAGATGACCTTGAACTTCCTATTCACCTGCCTCTACCTTCCAAATACTGGAGTTAGAGGCGTGTGCCACTCTATCATCTTTACGGAGGCTAAAGGCTGGACCCAGGGCTTTGAGCACACTATACAAGTGCTCTGAAATCTGAGGCACATCCCCTGCCGCAGGGTATTTTTCTGAGAAAGAAATGGAGTGTAGATCTAGTGTTACTTACAATGTACTGAGAGAACTTCCAGCTGGGCATAAAGACTTCAGCGATTAGGAATCAAAATAAACCGAAGGAAGCATATGGAATTTCTGCAGAGAGAAAAAAACAACCCTTCTAAATATTGAAAATATTGAAGTTGTCATCAGGGGAAAAGATGGATATTTGTATAACTATAATAGCGAAAACAAAATATGGCAGAGTCTATTTAAATAAGCGGAAGTGCAACAGAATAGAGTAAATGTGATAAATATAACTAAAGTTTGATGTTCAACAAACATAAATAATTAACGGAAGATCTGACATACTTATTCTGCTAGTGGAAAATAAAAATGCATGCTAAAGACTTGTACAACCACTTTGGAAATTTATCTGGCACTATCTCAGAAAAGTGAGAGTAGGACTTCCTCAAGACCCAGCTATTCCACTCCTTGGAATATAACCAGAAGATGCTCCAGCACACAACAAGGACATATGCTCAGCCATGTTCATAGCGGCCTTATTCATAATAGCCAGAACATGGAAACAGCCTAAGTGTCCCACAGTAGAAGAATAGATAAAGAAACTGTGGTACATTTACACTATGGAATACTATTCAGCTATTAAAAACAAGGAATTCCTGAAATTTGTGGACAAATGGATTGAACTAGAAATGATCATAATGAGTTAACCCAGAAGCAGAAAGACTCAAATGGTATATACTCACTTATAACTGGACACTAGCACAAGGGGCATGTCCAATGAAAGTCTTCACCTACCAGGAAAGTGGGATAGTTATGAGGACATCGTATTGGGACTCTAGGTGAGAGAAATATAGGACATGGGGAAATAGAAGGACCCAGAGGGTCCTAGAAACCTACAAGAAGAACATTATGATGGGCAGATCTGGGCCCAGGGATTCTGCTCAAACTATGGCATCAACCAAGGACAATACGTGCAGTAAACATCAAAGCCCTACCCAGATCTAGCCAATGGACAGGACATTCTCTACCATTGAGTGGAGAATGGGGACTGACTTTCACATGAACTCTGGTGCCCCATATTTGACCATGTCCCCTTGATGGGGAGGCCCAGTGGCACTCAGGGGAAGGATAGCAGGCTACCAAGAAGAGGCTTGATACCCTATGATCATATAGAGGGGGAGGAGGTCCCTCTCAGTCACAGTCATAAGAAAGGGGAGTAGGGGGAAAGCAGGAGAGAGGGAGGAATGGTAGGATACAAGGGATGGAATAACAGTTGAGATGTAATATGAATGAATTAATAAAAATAAAAAAATAAGACAAAAAATGCATGCTAAAAATAATACAAACTGCAAAATAATAATAATAATGTACCACCTCAGGAGTCAATTCAAGAAATGTAGATTTTAAGAATCTTAAAGGAGGTAGTACCTATTAGAATAAATAAAATTGTCCCAATGTTCATAACTCAGTGTGCAAATTCAACTATTATGATTGATGTTGACGTGAGCCAGTTTATTATAGAGAGCAATCAGGGAATATAAAAAGGGAACTAGGATATTTTTATGTGCAAACAACTTCCTAATAAATTAAAATATGGTTAAATTGGAGTTGAATAGCAGGATATGCATAATATTAAGGGGAAAGTTGGAAAAGTAGGTGACTTGAATTGGAGAGAGAGGAGAGAGTCCAGAACAGAAGGGCAAGGAGGGAAGAGGGATTAATAACACAAAAGAAATCTGGAAAAGCCAAAGGGAATCATATATT
Organism: Acomys percivali; assembly: GCA_907169655.1. Taxonomy (NCBI): domain Eukaryota; kingdom Metazoa; phylum Chordata; class Mammalia; order Rodentia; family Muridae; genus Acomys; species Acomys percivali. Next base: position 149,458,476 of record OU015744.1, on the reverse strand, counting down.
TTGATATTTCTTTATAGCTACATATAACACATATAAATATGTTATATATACATGTGCTTATAAAAATATGATCTATTACTGGTGGTGGTGGTTGCCTTTCTGAAATGGAAAGTAAGTCCCTACTGCTGAAGACACCATATACTACTGACATAGGACTCAAGGCTGACCTGAAAGCCTCCTTCCTCCCTGAGGAAGCTTTCAGAGTGCCGGAACTGTGCTGTGCACATTGCCAAGGGGAGGAAGCGATTGCTGGTCCTACCCAGTTGTGATGCTTAGGAGACTCAACAATGACCAACATGGCAGGCTATTGCTGAAGGTGCAATAGTGGTGCTTATATTCCTGGCAGTAACCAGTAACTCTTTAATCGTATTTAAGGCCCACTCAACAGAAGGGAAATGATAACTGCCAGCAGACATCTAGCTAACCATCTGGGGCTACTGAGATCATAGATCTTAGAGAAGAAACTACTACTGCCATTTTTACTAAATCAATATAATTCTTAAGTATATTCTAGACCTATCTTTATACCCACATATAAGTGTACCTCCCATCTGTCACCAAAAAAGCCTCTCTTTACAACAGAAAGCCATATACAGTCAAGACACAGAAAACAAATGACTGTGGGGGTGTCCAGCCTCAATTAATACATCTACCACACAGGAGGTGCACCTCCGACTCAGGGAGTGTCATGGAAAAGGAGGCAGAAAGATCTTAAGAGGCCCAGGAGGTCAGCTGCGTGATTGTGTCTCCTAAAATGACAGGGAAGCCACAGCCATGATACCGTGATAATATGGCTACCTAAACCAAACCTAAATTCCAGTGGACGTGCTAACGTGGAAGGGAAATCTCACAGAGCTCCGTAGCCAGACAAAGAGCTACAGGCAGCTAATAACTGCTGAGGAGGGAGAATTAGGCCTCCCAAGTGAGTGGTCAGCCTGGAAATGGTACACACACAAGCAGCACTACACAGACACAGCAAGTTGGTTGTATTTATATATTTATGTGTTTATAGACATAAGTGTAATAACAAAAAGAGACCATGATATTGAAAGTACCAAGGGGATAATATAGGAAAGCATAGAGGGAGCAGAGAAATAATGTAATTATATTTTAAACTTTAAAAATTATTTAAAAAAACTTGGATGAGAAAAATAAATTCTAGCTAGAGATATTAATACATTGTGACAACTGGAAACAAGGCAAGTGGCGCTTGATGGGAACAGTGGCTGTCGGGGCCATGCTGATCTGATAACCTCATGGACTGTGCCTAACTGGAGAAACCTGATATGAAAGAAGGCAAAGAAAAAAATTCAAACTGTGCTCACTGTTTGCATCCTCACAAAGGTCAGAAGGGAAATCAGTCTCTACAGCCTGCTTAGCCTTTAATCTTCCCTGGCTCATTGAAAAGAAGAAGAAGAAGAAGAAGAAGAAGAAGAAGAAGAAGAAGAAGAA
>OU015744.1:149451228-149457014 GCA_907169655.1 Acomys percivali | reverse complement strand
GAAGAAGAAGAAGAAGAAGAAGAAGAAGAAGAAGAAGAAGAAGAAGAGAAGAAGAAGAAGCAGCAGCACTGGAAATAAAAATCTGTTGATAAAATTCCCTACATTGGGTGAAAAAACCCAACCAAACAAACAGAGATAGCCTTAAAAAGGAAGAGATGACTAAACATACATTTTAATTGCAGTGCACACGAAGCTTATCACTGACTATTAGGACCACAGTCTTTTTTTTAAATCAAACACATCAAAGCTAGAATTGTTTTATTAAGTAAAAGGCAGCAATCAGGGGAAAGGCTAGGCATTAGCTGTAGAAACACCCCAGCGAGACCACATGGCAGGCTTGTGTTTCACCACACAACGTCTCCCACCTCTTCGCTCCTAGCCTCGTCTCCGTCACTTCTGACTCATTCCTGCTATTGGTTTGTAGTTAACAGAGTTGATCTAAGATTTGTATTGATTATGGCTTGGTCCTCTTTTGGAGTAAAGATGTCTATAAGTCAGAAAAAGGGAGAAAGCAAAACCAATAATAGCATGGAGTGAAAGTGAGAACTGTACCAATCCACTGAGGAGACCAGAGAGTGGTCAAGGCAAGATGGCTGACCTGGGACTAGCCCATCCCTAAAAGCCACTTCTGTCAGGCAGTGCTTCATGCCTCTGGGCTGTCACTGATATTTTTTAAATTTTTATTTTTTTAGTGTAGGGAAAGGCTACATTTCTTCAGGGGTCCTTTCCTTCAGATGTATCCTTTGTATGACGGTATTCTGTGAGGGAGTTGACTTGTAGTCAAGGAATCATCCTTTCTTTAGACTTCAGTCCCCTCATTTTATCTACTTCTTATATTTTCTGGGGTGAGCTTTGGTTCATTGTCTCAGTTTCCTCCTATGTCTGTTGCCATGGCGTTCTTCCTTGCCATTGTATTACAGAGTCATCTGCCACAAACTTGCCTTTTAGAACATTTTTATATGTTTAGACACAGGAACTTTTTGACATGAGTTTAGGGTCTCCCTATGTGATAGAAAGCAATCATAAGTTATGCTGAAACAGTCAATGTTGTCAATGTTAAAAATATTTCTGCATTTTTTTTTGCTAGAAACGTGATGGAGATTGAAACAGCTGCTAATTAAGACTACATCATCCTGACTTCTAGCTAGTCCTTGGGTATAGTTAGGCAGATAAACTGTTTCTTTCTTTTAATAACAGTTTTTCTCTTATGACACAGAAAAAGAGCATAAAATTAAGCTGTTAGAAATCTCATTAGTTATAAATTTAATGTCAGATATTTAAATAGAAACAAACATTAAAATGTAAGTGGTATAATTAATTCCTTAAAAACCTTAACATCTCTGGAAGAAGAGTCAATTATTCACCAGCCATATTTTTATTAGATGCTCTCAAAGGGTCTTGCTAGATTAAAAGGCTTTCCTGGAGCCTTTGCACAAGTGTCATTTCTCAGAACTATGCAAGGCTGGCTGCTATAGAAATGGCTGGAGACTTAGGGATTAACCCATGACATCACAGCCATCTTTAGAAGACTGATTAAGTAGATGGAGATTTGTACATGAACATCACATGGTACAGTGACGATTCATCTGCTTGCAGGTTGTAGCCTCAGGACAGCTGGCATTGGTCCCTGTGTATTCTCTCTCCATCAAGGAGATTAAATGCCTCTGACATCCAACGGCAAAGAAATTCACATCTGAGAAGTGAAAATAATTAAGATGGAAGTGACCTTATGGAATTTTTTCTGAGTAGTTTTTCTAGTCTTGGTATTTGTTAAAGATGCACCAAATCAAAATGAGTTAACAGCACTTCACACACCTTGGTCAATAACTGGGCACTGCGTTGCTAATTTGCACATACTATTTCTCATTCACCAAAACCTTTTCGCTTACTCTCCCTGGAGCTTCAGTGGACGTTTATAGATGCATTCTGCTTTGTTGTAGAAATCTGCACAACAATGAGTCTTGTGACTCAGATCCTCTAAATCCTGCTTTGAGGAAATTGCCATGATCACGAAGGCCCAGAATAACCTGGACTATTCAATGGGAACAGTTTGGGATCATTTCTATCCAATGTCCATACTGAGTACCTCTCAGTTTAGTCTCCAACAGCAATTCCCACGCGCCCCAAATGCCAATGCGTCTACCAGAACCCCGTACCCCACGTTCTTCAGCTCCCCTCTCCTCTGATGGCTGCTCCCCTCCAAGCCCCTTGCAGTTCAGTGATCTGCCTCTGTCTTCCTTGGTTCTTCCATTGCTTCACCAAATTCATCTTCATCCCTCTTGGTCATCTGCTTCTATCTTTTTCTAATTATTTCCAACAGGATAACACACACCTTTCCAGATGCCTTGCCCCCTCTGACATTTCCTGGATGCCTTCTTACCTGTCTTAAGTAATTGGGCCTAACAGCCATTATGTGGGTCAAATGAGGATGGCATCCCTGTAAAGGGTAAATTGTTGTCATTGCTGACAGATGTTGGGTCTGGAGGAAGTGCAGCAGTATTTATAATTTTGTTGTTATTGTTGTTGTTTGTTTGTTTGTTTGTTTGAAGACAAGTTCTCACTTTGAAGTCCTGGCCAGCCTGAAACTCAAAGATTGGCCTTTCTGTGCCTGCTGAGTATAGGATTAGAGGCTTAGGCTACCACACCCTGCAGGAACTCACAGCATAAACAAGGATTCTTATGCAGGCCAGCTGGCATGGGGTGACTCAGCTTTGGAGCCTGAGCTAGGACAGAAGGGAGGTCACATGATGATGAGCAGGCAGGATGGGGGTGGAGGGGGTGGGGGAGTTAGAATGTGAGAGAGGATCATATTTGCTTGCAGCAAAAAATGGGAGAAGATTGATCATGTATGGGGAGGGTTGGTCTAATAACTAAATGTGTTCCAATAACTGTTAGGGGTAGTTGGAACCAGTTTTCTTGTGAACCAGAGAGTTAGAAATACGATAGGTTAGAATTGACGTATTAGTCTCACTGTGCAGAAGTATAGAATAGGTGTGTGTGTGTGTGTGTGTGTGTGTGCATGTGTAGGTAGCTATGAACAGAGCTGGTGTTTGGGGCCTGGAACAGAAAAAGTAAAATACGTTTCCAAAGCATTGTATTATAATGAAGTAAGGAGGTTCCCTGAGGATAATGGACATGTGTCAAAGGAATAGAGAAGCCAGTTTGAAGGGATTCCACAGGCCAAATCTGGGATTATTTTAGTAACACAATTAATAATTATCCTTAAATTATAACCCATTTTTAAAAACCAGAAATTTGCTGAACAAATACGTGAAAACGAGAAATTGGCCCTTCTAGTATATTGGCAAGTGATAAATAAATATAAAGGTAATTATTAGTTAGAAAAGTACCCTGTAATTAAATGAACTAAGAACTATCAACAGATGATAAAATTGGCAAATGAAAGTTTGATAAGAAATAAAATGTGTCAGCTGCTGTTAATTTCCCAAAGTGTCAAGTTGCAATAGTCAAAGAAAGCTGAGGAGACTCGGCCAGCCTGAGGGAGATTAGAGGTAGAGCAGACAGGATTAGACCAGATTCTGCACTTTGGTGGTATTAGAGAAACTTGAAAACTAGATGGCAATGATGAACTGACATTAATGTCCTGATTTTGATGGTTGCATCCTGCCTATGCGGAGAGTGTTACTAGCCTCACAAAGCCACCAACTGGGAACAGCTTCTGCTTTGGCAAACTGCTTTGTCTTTTGGGATGCCACCATAACCTGCCCTGTGAGGATTCCTCCATCGTCTCTAGCAAAGAGTCTCATGGCATCTCCTACCAGGTCTAATTCGGAAACGCTCGCCGTATTACATGAAATGTCTTTGCTTATTTTACTGTACGGTCAATGACACAGGACCTTCTCCCACCGTGTGCCTAGCACCGTGCCTGGAACACATTAGAAGTGATGTGAATACTGGCATCCTGTGCTCCCAGAGCAGCCCCCTGCCCTTGGGCTAACCTCCCTGCAGTGCTTCTTATCCAGATTCTGAGCTTTAGAATATTTTTGATTGGTTCCCTTTTAGATAGAAGGTCCAGATTCTACAATTTGAGCAAACATCCCTAGTAATTTGGGGACACATTTTGAGAAGCATTGTTCTTGAGTCTAGAGCATTGTGATGGGTCAGCGCACTTCCCAGGAGATTACTCTGGGCTGTGCTGGTCCCTTCTTTAGGCTCTTTGGTCCCTGGGAGATGAGGCTGGACCTGCTTCCCCATTGGATTTGCTGAGCTGGTATTTTAATTGCTGTCTTCTTAGCTGCATTTCCACAAAGATTCGGGGACTCTCCTGTTTATGCTGAACTCCACTTTGGTGATTTTATATCCTGGGTGTATTCATACTGACGTCAACATTTAGTCGTCACCCTGAACACTTTCTACTCTCACGTCCCTGTCAGCCTCCTCTCTAAGGTCCCCATTCTGCTCTTAACCATAGTTTTCCAGAATCATTCCATCACACCTCCAGAGCCTTGGCTGCCTTTCTCTGCACAGGATTGTCCTCACATTGCAGTCCTTCCTGAAACACAGGGACAAACAGACAAGATGAATAGAAACTTTAATAAGGAAAATGTCACATCTTTTCCAATTATAAAGTCAACTTTGATATTTCATTTGATGCTGGTTTAAGGGACTGAAAGAGCTGAGTTCTCAGGCTTTGTTAACCAGTATCCCATTGAATAGAAAGTCAGGTGAAGAGAAAGGCCTAGCCTCTTTCGCTCCCTGGGCTATGGCGTATTTATATTTCACCCCCATAGCCCCTATTTTATTATCTGCTTCCCTCACAAGCCTAAGCTAGATCTTGCCTCCAGCATCAAGATGGTCTCAGTCACACAGTGGTCGTAACATTTCTTCATTCTCATGTTTCAGGTGATCTGGCCTATCTTCCATATCCAGGCTGTGGGATGCTAAAGAAATCATGCTTACCGACGCTCATGGAAAATAAGTGGAAGTTTTAAAATGTTTATATAGATTGTCCCCAAGATTCATAAACTCAAATGTACCCAGGAGTCAGAGAAATAATATAAATTGTGAGTCGAGCAGCTGTAAGAGAACAAGGCCTGCTGTGGATGATTAGAAAGCAGAGTGAGGCCGGCACAGTGGCGCACGCCTTTAATCCCAGCACTCGGGAGGCAGAGGCAGGCGGATCTATAGGAGTTCGAGTCCAGCCTGGTCTACAAAGCGAGTCCAGAACAGCCAAGGCTACACAGAGAAACTCTGTCTTGAAAAAAGAAAAGAAAAGAAAGCAGGAGTGAGGCCGGCACGGTGGCGCACGCCTTTAATCCCAGCACTCGGGAGGCAGAGGCAGGGGGATCTCTGGGAGTTCAAGCCCAGCCTGGTCTACAAAGCGAGTCCAGAACAGCCAGGGCTACACAGAGAAACTCTGTCTTGAAAAAAAAGGAAGAAAAGAAAGCAAGAGTGAAGGTCAGTAATAAGTATTCAAGTTAGACTGTGAACTGTATTAAAAGTTATTGCAAATATGTAAGGCCTGCTAACCATCTTCATCTACAGTCTAAAAAGATACAGATTTTATCAGCTGCAATCAGATCTTAATTAAACCACTAACCAAAAAACCCCACAAATTCAATGGCTCAGATATAAATAGACATTCTTTTCGTGGCAGACAGAAGAGGCAGACACAGCCAGGCTTCCTGAGCGCTGTCGGGTCTACAAGGTGAGGCAGGGCTTGACCACTGCTAACACACAAATCCAGCCTCGTGCACCACTTCCCAAAGACAAAGATACATCAAAGCATTATATATACGACTTCCAGCCAGTTTCTCTACTGGAGC
>OU015744.1:149416228-149448728 GCA_907169655.1 Acomys percivali | reverse complement strand
CACCCTCTAGGGAACTATTTAGAGTTCTCAGAGGAAATGGAATTTAAATGTATGGATTAAAAAGCCTTGGCAGTTAACTGTGGATTCATCCATCACTGGGTAGGAAAGTGCCAGCAAGGAAGGCTGGAAAATCTCAGATCCTAAAAGGGAGAGTTCACTGCCTTCTCCCTTGACACGGAACATTCTGGAATATCCACCTAGCCGAATTCCCAGAGAATCGGGACTAATGACACAGGGAAGAATATTAAGAGAGAAAGAAGGAAGCCTGGTCTTCTAACGCTCTCAGCTCACACACCTCCAGATTCGTTTTCTGACCTTTCCTGGCCAGCTCCAAGAGGAGAGGGGCTGAACATCCTGGGCTACACCCACCAGGATCATCCTTGCTGAGAGTGGCTTCCAGCTGCCTTTGCTCGTGAGTGCTACAGGACGGGAGGGAGAGAAACTGAGTGTTTCCATCATTTGCTTGCAGGTTTTGGTGCCACAGCTCTGGCTGTCACCAAGTCCCTGCACATGGAAGGATCAGGTAGTGTCTCTGGGTGACTCTGAGCCTCTGTGGATTAATCCAACAGTAGCTGTTCCCCCAACAGCTGCAAGCCTTGAGGAGCTGACAGCTTCCTGCTGTTGGTACTCTCAGGATCTTTTCCTTGGGGAGGTTTCCTGTTCCTGCCCAGACCTCCACAAATAGCAACCTCTTTTAAATCACTCCATTAAACTTTCAGATGCTGGGAACCTAGTGGGAGGAGCTTCAAGCGGAGACCAGATCTGTCCCTAAAGAATAGACAGACAGAACTTCCTCAAAGTTGCTCCCACTGGGCCTCAACACACATTGAGTGTGGAAGAAAATCGTATGACACTGAAAGTTAGCCCACATTGAAAGTCTACAATCCAGCTGAGCCCAGGATGGGATGCAACCAGTCCCAAGTGAGACTTTGCAGCATCTTTTTTTAAACCTGAGCCTTTAGAGGGAAAGGCATAGGTGTTTGCCTTCCAGTCTTCATTGCTCCCATACAGAACATTTCAAAAGAGTGGGTTTGTGTTGGGGTACATTGTGTGAAAGCGTGTCTCTCTATAATCAGTTGTTGGTTGCTAAACCGGCAGAGAGCTAAGTACTAGCTGAATCTTGGTAGTGCTATTTCTATGCCCATCAGCAGTCTTATATTTTTTAATTTATCTGTCCTCACTTGCCTATTGGCTATAATAAAGATCTGATGGCCAACAGCTGGGCAGGAAGTAGAAAACGGATCTTCCAGGCAGAGAGAGGGACGCTGGGAGAAGAAATCAGAGCCAAGAGATTCAACAGTGGACATGGTTGTGAATGGACAGGCACCAGAGTACACCAGAGATGTAGACCTGGCCCCCTGCCAGGATGTAGTGCCAGGATCAGCAGGGATAAGGTTAGAGTAGTCAGGATACTACCCAGCAAAAGGCCTAAGCTTTAAAACAATTCTAAGCCTCTGTGTCATTATTTACAATATCGGCGGGTCCTCCTATAAGCTGGTGTCAAACACAAGCTGTTCTGAGTTCTTCCTTCAATTTCCTTTCCTCTCCCTGGCTTGGAGCATGTGCAAAGAAAGGCAAGAGTGTTCTATCTGGCACTAAACATCAATACAGGGAGAGGTGACACATTTCTGCCAAGACCTTCTAGCATCATGGCTACCAAGCAGCTTCTACGGGCCCTAGGCCATTTCCAAGTCTGCTTTCTAGCCCCTCCTTCCTATCCACTGCGTTTCCCTAGTTTCCTATACACATCACTTGCCTCTTTTTTTTTATTGTCCATTGTTTTTTGGGGGGGGTTGTTTTGATTTTTTTCCTTTTTTAGTAATTCATTCATACTACATCTCAATAGTTATCCCATCCCTTGTATCCTCCCATTCCTCCCTCCCTCTTGATTTCCCCCTAATCTCCTCCCCTATGACTGTGACTGAAGGGACCTCCTCCCCCTGTACATGCTCATAGGGTATCAAGTCTCTTCTTGGTAGCCTGCTATCCTTCCTCTGAGTGCCACCAGGCCTCCCCCTCAAGGGGATGTGGTCAAAAAGGGGGCACCAGAGTTCATGTGAAAGTGAGTCCCTGCACTCCACTCAACTGTGGAGAATGTCCTGTCCATTGGTTAGATCTGGGTTGGGGTTCGATGTTTACTGTACATATAGTCCTTGGCTGGTGCCATAGTTTGAACAGGACCCCTAGGCCCAGATCTGCCCATCTTCTTGTAGGTTTCTAGGACCCTCTGGATCCTTCTATTTCCCCATTCTCCCATGCTTTTCTCACCTAAAGTCCCAATAGGGGATACAAGGCACATACCTAAACATAATAAAGGCTATATACAGCATGCCAATAGCCAACATCAAATTAAATGGAGAGATACTCAAGGAAATGCCTCTAAAATTGAGGACCAGACAAGGCTGCCCACTTTCTCCATATCTCTTCAATATAGTTCTTGAAGTTCTAGCCAGAGCAATAAAACAACACAAGGGGATCCAAATGGGAAAGGAAGAAGTCAAATTATCCCTATTTGCAGATGATATGATACTGTACATAAGTGACCTCCAAAATTCCACCAGAGAACCCCTACAGATGATAATCACCTTGAGCATATTGGCTGGATACAAAATTAACTAAAAAAAAAAAAAACCAGTAGCCTTCCTATATACAAATGACAATCATACAGAGGAAGAAATTAGGAAATCTACACCCTCCACGTTAGCCACAAGCAATATAAAATATCTAGGAGTTACTCTAACCAAGCAAGTGTAGGACTTGTTTGAAAAAAATTTTAAGTCCCTGAAGAAAGAGATTGAAAATGACTTGAGAAGATGGGGGGATCTCCCTTGTTCGTGGATTGGGAGAATTAACATAGTAAAAATGGCCATTTTACCAAAAGCAATTTACAGATTCAATGCAATACCTATCAAAATACCTATGCAACTTTTTAAAGACATTGAAAGGTCAATTCTCAACTTCATATAGAAAGACAAAAAACCCAGAATAGCTAAAACAATTTTATACAATAAAAGATCCTCAGAAGGAATGTCCATTGTTTTTTAAGCACTACTTCTGAAGTCCGCCATAGGGGAAATCATAGGGAACTACAGGCCTACTAGTTTCTACCAGGAGCCCACCAGCTCTAGAATAGATTGCTGATGCCTGAGCACAGTTCTTGGAACTCACTGGCCCTGTAGACTGTCAGCGCATCCTCTGGAAGAAGACCCACACACATACACAGAGCATCCAAGCATGCCCTGTTGCAGGATATTTGATCCCATTGTGAGCCCCGAGACTGTGAACTGAAAAAACCCTGTTTCTTGTTTGGTGTGGTTCAGCCCTAACACACACCTTTAATGCAAAAACTTTCTGTTTATTGTACACAGGAGATTATGGTGTGGCTCAGCCAGCCCTAGCACACACCTTTAGTCCGAGAGCTGTCTGCACACAGGATTTAATAAAGTTAACCCTAGCACAAGGGGTGGAGCAAGAAACCAGCTGATAGAGATTAAAGAGTAGGAGGGACTTTGAGTTGAAGATACTTAAGACAACTTGGGAAAGAAAAAGGAGGGTTTTAGGCTTTCGAGCTTTGAGCTACAAAGCCTTTGTCCTTGTGTTTGGCCCTTTTCCTCCTGGGCTGTCAGCCGAGCTAGTGAGTTTTTTTTGGCTTTTTCCTCTGAGATGTGAGCTAAGTGGGAAGGTCAGCTGGGTGCTTTCTCTGCATCTCTGAGCTAGCAGGTTTTCATCTTGGCATCTGGCTCCCAAGTCTTCCTTGATAAAATCAAACGGTTGGGATGTTCATTTCCTTAAAACAACAGTGCCCGACACTGTCCACGTGGGGTGGATAAGCAGAGGCACAGAGGCCATCCAGAGTGTGTCTAGTTAGACATGAGGTACAGGTTGATGTAACTACCAGGAGCACCTAAATTCTTGCTTCATTTCTGAGTGCCCATTGGGGCTGCACAAAACTTCGTCCTGAGGCTGGAGAGATGGCTCCGAAGTTAAGAGCCACTTCTGATTTTTCAGAGCAGCAGAGTTTGGTTCCCCATAACCAGGTTGGGAACCTCATAGCCTGTAACTCAAATTCCAGGGGACCTGATGCCTTCTTATGGCCTCCTCAGCCACCCTCAGGTGCACAAACACCACACCACACACACACACACACACACACACACACAGAGAAAGGGAGAGAGAGAGAGAGAGAGAGAGAATAATCTTTAAATAAAGCCTTGGTTCTTTCTGATATCTTCCATCTCAATAGTCACAAAAGAGTTATGGGTATTAAAACCTTCAGGGACCTTCCGGTCATCAAGCCCTATTTCTCAGCCTGGCATCTTAGATATCAGCCTCGGCTCCTCCCAGGCTGCTCCTGGGACTCAAGAGCCTTTTCTAAGTCTGCCTGGATAAGCCACCCAGGCATCCTTTTCTCAACATCCTGCCAGGACGAGAGGTGCTAGGCACTTGCTTCAGGAACTCACAGCCTCCTCTGGTTGTATCCGCTCCAGACAGAGACTCTCCTTTTATGTTCTGCCCAGGACACATGAAGCATGCCCTGCATTTTCTCCCCTCTTTGATACTTTCTTCTTTCTGCTCCATCATATGCCTCTGCTGGGTCAAGCACAGGGCAAGAACACAGACTCCAGACACAGAGCAACAGAGCTCTTCCCCCACAGCTAGTTTCCCCCATTCCACCCTGCTCAATTCATTTCAGTTTCAGAATGCAGGAAGAGCCATCTCCCAACACTTCCTACACTATTGTCTCTGAGGCCGTTGATGCCACTGGATGGCAAATTTGGCAGGAGCCCTCACAGACATTGGATAAGGGGCACTGTCTTGACTGAAGGCAAGCAAGCATCTAAGGGCAAACCTCAGCTCTGCCAACTGTGAAGAGTGGAACTTTAGGCCTCAGTCCCCTCAGATGTAAAATGGGTATAGCAGAAGGCCCAGCTCAGCCACCAGAGACATGACAATTGCACACACACGCACATACGCGTGTGCGCGCGCACACACACACACACACACACACACACACACACACACACACACACACCCCACCTTTCTTGGCACCAGAGAAATGCTCAGATGACCCTGCCTTCATTATTATCCAGGCTAGATGCTACCCATCCTTCAAATTCCTGTGTCTTCTAAAAGTGTCTTGGGCACTTCTGTCCCTGTGAATTTAAAAAGGCAAGTCGCATTTAATATAGCAAGGATAAAATGTGAAATATGTCAGTGTGGTCCAGTGGTGTAGTCTCAGGAACTATGACATTCACACTGTGGCCTCTGGATGACATGCAGGGTGGCAGGCCACTTTAGCAAGCACCCAGTGCATGCCAGGCTCTGAATTAGAGGCTACAAATGCAAGGATGCATTCTCCTGAGCACTAACGGTCTCTTGGAACAGACAGACTCATAAAAATCATGCATCTTTTCAAAGCCTTGGCAATGTATTACAGTCAAGGACAGTATGATTGATGAGTCTGTCTTAAACATATTCATATTTATCGTTAAAATAAGCTTTGAGACAAATCATCCAGATGGGTTAGACCTCTGACAGAGGCGAGTCCAGCAGGGCTGACAGGCTACTGACTCCCACACAGGAGGTTGTGGAAAGCTCATAGAGAACTCAGCCTGTAAGGCAAGGCTTGATGAATGAACTGAGGCTTTTGGGTGAGCCAGAGGGGATAAGAAGTGGGAGGACGCTGACACAGGCTGAGGTCAGCATGCAGATTCAGCCCAGAGGCCCTAGCTGGACTTGCCAGGTAGATTAGGCTCAGAGATTCTAGCTGAACTATGCACACAGGCTCGGCGGCCCCAAGAGTTTGGCTGGACTATCCACGCAGTATAGGCCTGGAGTCCCGGACTGAATTCAGCGTGCAGTGTGGGTCCATAGTCCCTGGCTGAGCTCGGTGCACAATTCCACCCTGGAGACTCAGGTGGAGCACGGCGTGCAGTTTAGGGCCAGAGTCCCTAACCGTGCTTGGCAGACAGATTGGGCCCAGAGACTCTAGTAGAGCTTTTGGCGCAGTCCCGGCTCTAAGACTCTGGTTGGACACAGGGTGCAGTTTGAATCCAGAATTCCTGGCTGAGCTTGGTGGACGGTTCAGGCCCTGAGTCAATAACTAACCACAGCATGCACTTTGGCCAAAAGCCCCTAGCTGAGCTTGGTGTGCAGTCCCAGCCCAAAAATTCTGGCTGGACCCTGTGTGCATTTTGAGCCCAGAATTCCTAGCTGAGCTCGCCAGACGGTTCAGGCCCTGAGATTCTAGCTGAGCTCGGCGGGTGGTTCAGGCCCAGTGTCCCTGGCTGGACTTGACAGGGAACCCAGAAGGCTGTGGATACCTTGGCCTGACCCAACGCTCATCCAGAGACCCAGAACGATTGCAGGACCCACAGCACAGGGGAGCTGAGGATCACTGGCTGTGAGAGCCCAAAACGACAGGGCTAACCTCCTGCCATCCACACCAGTGAAGCATCAGAGCTTCCAGCCTACGGAAATCGTGAGAAAACAAGTGAATCTATCATCAGACTCCCTCCATCCAACTCGGGAAGCTACCCAACCAAAACAAAGCCAGCAAGATGTCTAAAGGACAGTGTAAAAGCATACGCAAAAAACCCCAAAACAACATGGCGTCTCCAGTTTCCAGCTATCCCAAAGAAAACAACCCAGAGACCTCAAATACAACAGAAATACAAGAAAATGACCTCAAATCCTTAATAATGAGCATATTAATGGAGGAAACAAATAAAATTCGTAATCAAATACAGGAAGACGCAGCCAAACAGGTGAGAGACATAAAAGAAGCACATAGAGTGGAACTGGAAAAATATTAGGAAAATGCAAACAACCATATGAAAGAAAGAAATAAAACGGTTCAAGCTCTGAAGACCTGTAAAGAGGCAATGGAAGAAACTCAGGAATATACAAACAATCAGATGAAAGAAATAAAAAAATCAGTTCAAGATCTGAAGACGAAAATGGATTCAATGATAAATACACAGACAGAAGAAAAACGAGAACGTGAGACCTCAGAGAAGAAGGCGAGCAACACAGAGGTGAGCTTTCCAACAGAATCCAAGAGACGGAAGAACGAATCTCAGGTCTAGAAGATACAATCACAGATCTTGAAGCAACCATTAAAGAAAATGCCAAATCTGGAAAACTCCTGACACAAAACATGCAAGAAATTAAGGACACCATGAAAAGAAGAAATCTGAGGATAATAGTCATTGAAGAAAGAGAAGATATCAGACTCCAAGGCCCAGAAACTATTCTCAACAAAATCATAGAAGAAATTTCCCCCTATCTAAAGAAAGAGATGCCTATAAACATACAAGAGGCCTACAGAACATCAAATAGAATTGACCAGAAAAGGAAAACTGCCCGTCACATAATAATCAAAACACAAAACATACAGAACAAAGAAAAAATATTAAAAGCTGCAAGGGAAAAGGGCCAAATAACATTTAATGGCAAACCTATCAGAATTACACCAGACTTCTCAGCAGAGACCATAAAAGCCAGAAGAGCCTGGACAGAGATCCTGCAAACCCTAAGAGACCACAGATGCTAGGCCAGACTACTTTACCCAGCAAAACTATCAATAACCATTGATGGAGAAAACAAAATATTCCATGACAAAAACAAATTCGAACAGTACCTATCCACAAATCCAGCTTTACAGAAGGTACTAGAAGGAAAACTCCATCCCAAAGGGTCAAGCTACAACCAAAACTACTCAGGAAATAGGTAACTATACCATGGCAAAAACACAGCTACACAAACACTCGATTGGAAACAACATCAAAATTAAGACTCTTAACAGTCACTGGTCATTAATATCTCTCAACATCAATGGTCTCAATTCTCCAATAAAAAGACACAGACTAACTGAATGGGTACACAAACAAGATCCAACATTCTTCTGCATTCAAGAAATACATCTCACCTATAACGATAGGCATTACCTCAGGGTAAAAGGTTGGAAAAAAATATTCCAAGCAAATGGTCACAAGAAGCAAGCAAGCATAGCCATTTTAATATCAAACAAGATAGACTTTCAACCAAAATTAATCAAAAGGGATGCAGAAGGACACGTCATACTCATCAAAGGTAAAGTCAACCAAGATGACATCACAATTCTGAACATCTATGCTCCCAATACAAGGGCACCCACATTTGTAAAAGATCTGCTAAAAAAACTTAAACCACACATCGATCCCCACACAATAATAGTGGGAGACTTCAACACCCCACTCTCACTGAAGGATAAGTCATTGAAACAGAAACTAAGCCGAGAAATAACATCATTAACCAATGCCATGGGTCAAATGGATCTAACAGATATCTATAGAACCTTTCACCCAAACAAGAAAGAATATACCTTCTTCTCTGTACCCCATGGAACCTTCTCCAAAATTGATCACATCGTAGGTCACAAAGCAGGCCTCAACAGATACAAGAGGATTGAAATAATACCTTGTATCCTATCAGATCACCATGCTCTTAGGCTGCAATTCAACAACAACAGAAACAACAAAAAGCCTACACGTACGTGGAAACTAAACAACTCTTTGCTAAATGACACATGGGTCAGGGAAGAAATAAAGAAAGAAATCAAGGAGTTTCTGAAATTCAATGAAAATGAGGGAACAACATACCCAAATTTGTGGGATACATTGAAAGCAGTGTTAAGAGGAAAATTCATAGCACTAAGTGCCTTTAAAAAGAAATTGGAAACATCGCACATAAGCAACTTAACAAAACAGCTGGAAGCCCTAGAAAAAAAAAGAAGCAGAAACACCCAAAAGGAGTAGATGTCTGGAAATAATCAAACTCAGGGCTGAAATTAACAAATTAGAAACTAAAAAAACAGTCCAAAGAATCAACAAAACCAAGAGCTGGTTCTTTGAGAAAATCAACAAGATAGACAGACCATTAGTCAAACTAACTAAAAGGCAGAGAGACAGTATTGAAATCAACAAAATCAGAAATGAAAATGGAGACATAACAACAGACACTGAAGAAATACAAAGAATCATAAGATCCTACTTTGAAGGCATATATGCCACAACATTTGAAAATCTAAGAGAAATGGATGATTTTCTTGATCAATTTCACTTGCCAAAGTTGAGTGAAGAACAGATAAACAAGCTAAATAGTCCCATTTCCTCTACAGAAATAGAAGCAATCATTGATAGTCTCCCAAACAAAAAAAGCCCAGGGCCAGATGGTTTCAGTGCAGAATTCTACTAGACCTTCAAAGGCGAGCAAATACCGATACTCTTCAAGCTACTCCAAAACATAGAATTGGATGGAACATTACCAAATTCATTCTATGAGGCCATAGTCACGTTGATACCTAAACCTCACAAAGACTCAACAAAGAAAGAGAATTTCAGACCAATTTCTCTTATGAACATCGATGCAAAAATACTAAATAAAATTCTTGCAAAACGAATACAAGAACACATAAAGGATATCATTCATCATGACCAAGTAGGCTTCATTCCAGGCATGCAGGGATGGTTTAATATACGGAAATCCATCAATGTAATCCACCATATAAACAAACTGAAAATAAAAAACCACATGATCATCTCTTTAGATGCAGAGAAAGCATTTGATAAAATCCAACACCCATTCATGTTTAAAGTTTTAGAGAGATCGGGGATACAGGCACTTTCCTCAATATAATAAAGGCTATATACAGCAAGCCAATAGCCAAAATCAAAGTAAATGGTGAGATACTCAAGGAAATTCCTCTAAAATCGGGAACAAGGCAAGGCTGCCCACTCTCTCCATATCTCTTCAATATAGTACTCAAAGTTCTAGCCAGAGCAATAAGACAACAAAAGGAGATCAAGGGTATCCAAATGGGAAAGGAGGAAGTCAAACTATCTCTATTTGCAGATGATATGATAGTGTACATAAGTGACCCTCAAAATTCCACCAGAGAACTCCTACAGCTGATAAATACTTTCAGCAATTTGGCTGGATACAAAATTAACTCCAAAAAGTCTGTAGCCTTCCTATACACAAATGACAAGCTTGCAGAGGAAGAAATTAGGAAAGCCATATCCTTCACATTAGCCACAAGCAATATAAAATATCTAGGAGTTACTCTAACTAAGCAAGTGAAGGATTGGTTTGAAAAAAATTTCAAAACTCTGAAGAAGGAGATTGAAGATGACATGAGAAGATGGAAGGATCTTCCTTGCTCATGGATTGGGAGAATTAACATAGTAAAAATGGCCATCCTACCAAAAGCAATCTACAGATTCAATGCAATCCCTATCAAAATACCTACACAATTTTTTAAAGACATTGAAAGTTCAATTCTGAACTTCATATAGAAAAACAAAAAACCCAGAATAGCAAAAACGATCTTGTACAATAAAAGGTGCTGTGGAGGAATCTCCATACCTGAGCTCAAATTGTACTATGAAGCAATAGTAATTAAAACAGCATGGTACTGGCACAGCAACAGGCTGGTTGATCAGTGGAATCGAATTGAAGACACAGATATGAATCTACACACATATGGTCACTTGATTTTTGACAAAGAAGCCAAATCCATTCAATGGAAAATCCATTCAACAAATGGTGCTGGTCTAACTGAATGTCTATGTGTAAAAACATGCAACTGGACCCATATTTGTCACCTTGCACAAAACTCAAATCCAAGTGGATTAAAGACCTCAACATAAAACCAGAGACACTAAGTCAGTTAGAAGAAAAAGTGGGGAAGAGCCTGGAACATATTGGCACAGTAGACAACTTCCTGAACAGAACACCAACAGCCCAGGCCTTAATGTCAACAATTAATAAATGGGACCTCATGAGGCTGAGAAGCTTCTGTAAGGCTGGAGACACCATCAAGAGAACAAAGCGACAGCCTACAGACTGGGAAAAGATCTTCACCAACCCTACATCTGACAAAGGTCTAATATCCAAAATATATAAAGAACTCAAGAAATTAAACACCACCAAACCAAATAACCCAATTGAGAAATGGGGCTTGGAACTAAACAGAGAATTCTCAACAGAAGAATATCAAATGGCTGAGAAACACTTAAAGAAATGCTCAACCTCCTTAGTCTTCAGGGAAATGCAAATCAAAACAACTCTGAGATTCCATCTTACACCCATCAGAATGGCTAAGATCAAAAACTCAAGCGACACCACATGCTGGAGAGGATGTGGGGAGAGAGGAACACTCCTTCATTGCTGGTGGGAATGCAAACTAGTACAACCACTTTGGAAATCTATCTGGTGCTATCTCAGAAAACTGGGACTAGGGCTTCCTCAAGACCCAGCTATTCCACTCCTTGGAATATACCCAGAAGATGCACCAGCACACAACAAGAAAATTTGCTCAACCATGTTCATAGCAGCCTTATTCATAACAGCCAGATCATGGAAACAGCCTAAATGTCCCTCAGTAGAAGAATGGATAAAGAAACTGTGGTACATATACACTATGGAATACTACTCAGCTATTAAAAACAAAGAATTCCCGAAATTTGTGGATAAATGGCTTGAGCTAGAAATGATCATAATGAGTGAGTTAACCCAGAAGCAGAAAGACTCAAATAGTATATACTCACTTATATCTGCATACTAACCCAAGGGGCATGTCCCACGCAAGCCTTTCCTTACCAGGAAACTGGGACAGAGGGGAGGACATCCTATTGGGACTCTAGATGAGAGAACCATGTGAGAATAGCAATGTAGAAGGATCCAGTGGGTCCTAGAAACCTACAAGTAGAACATTATGATAGGCAGATTTGGGTCATGGGGTCCCGCTCAAACTAAGGCACCAGCCAAGGACAATACAGGCGGTAAACTTTAAACCCCTACCCAGATCTAGCCAATGGTCAGAACAGTCTCCACACTTGAGTGGAGAGTGGGATATGACTTTCTCACGTACTCTGGTGCCTCACATTTGACCATGACCCCTGGAGGGGGAGACCTGGTGGCAATCAGAGGAAGGACAGCAGGTCACTGAGAAGAGACTTGATACCCTATGAGCATATATAGGGGGAGGTAATCCCTCTCAGGAACAGTCATAGGGGAGGGGAATAAGGGGAAAATGGGAGGGAGGGAAGAATGGGAGGATACAAAGAATAGGATAACCATTGAGATGTAACAAGAATAAATTAATAATAATAAAAAAAGAAGTGGGAGGAATCCCATACTGCAGAGCACATGGGAAGAAGGAAGTGAAGACAGAGATATGAGCAAAAGTTAGGGCATCGAGAGTCCGACCACACACACAACTGTATTTGATGCTGCTGTGGATCCCCTGAAGAATCTAAAGAAATAAACGGTCATGTTTTACTTTAAGAAGTAATTCTGGGGAGAAATAGAAAGAAGCTGCATGTCATGTGATAGGGAAAACAGGAAGACAACAGCAACAATCTAGGCGAGAAGTGACAAAGGTCAAACAAGGAAGTGGAAGCAATCAGAGAGGGTGTGTGAGAAGCAGATGTGAGAGTTATTTTGCTATTTCCTGTGTTCTAAGACCTCTAACTAACTGAAGCCATTCAAACCCTATAGAGACCGTTTGTATCAAATATAATTATTCTTCCTACTCTTTTTGTTTTTCTCTTTTGCTATTGTTTTAAAAGATTTATTTCATTTTGCATACGGGCGTCTTGCCTGCATGCATGTCTGTATAACACCAGCATGCCTGATGTCCTCAGAAGCCGGAAGATGTCAGATCTCCTGGAACTGGACTTACATACAGTTGTAAGCCAACACTGGGGTCCTGGGAGCAACACTTGGATCCTCTGCAAACAGCAACAAGAAGTGTTTAACTGCTGAGCTGTCTCTCAACCATCTCTGTGTTCTTAAGGTGAGCAAGTGCAGTAGAGTTACTTGGGTAATAAACCTTCAGAACCAAGGTTCAGACCCAGACAAGTCTTACTCCAAACTCATAATCATTGCCATATGCGCTCAGATTTCCAAGGGTCACCACAGAGCCTCTGGGGCTTTGATGGAGGCAGAAAAGATTTCCCTCTGCACTTGGGTAGCTGAATGAGCAGTGAAGAAGAAAGTTTGCAGCAGAGCGTGGTGAGCTTCCTTGGGATACTGGACTTTCGCATGCCTGTCGAGCACTGGCAGAGATGTCGGTGGCATGGGGTGGAGGACGCAGCTGGTTCTCAGCATAGCTTGGTGGCCGGTGCACAGTAGATATGCATTTGGCATTTGGAAATTCAGGCACCCTCAAGGGAAGCATCCAGAGCTGAAGTGACACTGCAGGGAAGGAGCAATGTAGGCACAGAAGTGAGTTAGCTCTGGAGTCCTAGAATGATTGACATAACAAAATAGACAGAGGAAGGTCACCAGCAAGGTGTCACTTCAACACAGGTAAGTCCTGTGTGTAGAGAACACAGGAGGCAAGGCTACTTTCTTATGCCATAATGTGGATAGCAGAGTGGGAAATAAAACAAGGCCAAACCAATCACAGTTGCTAACATATACTATGCATTGAAGTGATTTTAAGAAGATTCCCTAAAGAAACGCTGGCATTGACATAGAGGAATGTGGAAAGGGAGATGTAGGCTCAATTTTCTTAACCAATATATTTTATTAACAACTTAGTGACAAAGCATACGTCACTTATAACCCAACTAACCAAAACAATAGGAAATGAGGATTAATGCACACAATAATAAAAACCGTAAGGATATCAGTTCCGAGGAACGATTCTCCTGGCACAATCAGCAGGATTTCTTTTTGTGGAACCTAGAGTAACCAGAACCCAGAACCTCAGCAGGAGCAGGAGCCCCAAAGCCTTCCCTCAAGCGGTTCTCTCTTGGAGCGTCTCGAAGTGCAGCGATGAACAGCCAAAACTATCCCAAGTCTCCAAAAAGCCCCACCTCCAGTTCTGGGCTCATTTATATATCTCCTCCCAGAGTCTGTTCATGGGATATTTTCAGCTAGTAACAATCAAGCTCCCACATGAGGTGGTCGGTCTTCTAGTGGATTAACCTCACCTGTTCTCTCACAAGACCGTTCCAATCCCGCACTTGGAATCCTAAAAAACAGGTTTATCTCTCCTTCATGGAGATGTATCCTACCAGTCAGTGTCAAGCCACATCTGCTCGCCATACCAAGTGTGGCATGGCTTCAGCTGCACCCTTGCCCATGGCCAGTGCTAGCATCCATATCTAAAACATATGTTGTTCTAAGATACTTGCAACACATCCACGTGTCAGTCACCTCCCATGTAGTCTGTCAGCAGCTGCAGACATCTGTTTGACGAACGAGGCAAGAAGCTGCATCCACAGTACAGAAAACCACTGGCGCTAGAGCCAGCTCATCTGGGTCCACATAAGGCAAGCAGGGGTGAGATAATATTGCTGATTTTTGAAATTCTCAGCACTTCCAAAACAGAAGCTGTAAGGAGCACAGCACTTATCCCCTGTGTTGGGGGGAGGGGGGGCGGTGCAGTGTGTTAATTTGTTCCTAATGCTCTGAATAAGGAGATCTTCAAGATGGTGTTCGTCCTGTCTTTTTTATTTGCTTCATTTGCCTGCAGCCAGGTTCTGTCTGTAGAGTTTTGCCACACTTGTGAAACCAAATCTCACTTGGGGGTATTCTCCAGCTAAGTCCCTGAAGTCTCCATTTTATTATTATTTTTTTAAATTAACTTTTACCCCTGCTGCTGATGGGTCACCAGCACTGTTCCTGTATTATGGCTGTAGTTAAACCGACGGGGATGCGGACTTTCCATTCCCCTCTTGTAAGCATTGTGAGAGCCATGTGAGGTGAGAGACATGGCAAAGACTCCTAACACTTCATAGTGTCCCACAGATAAGAGGGCAGGAAGTGCCCCTGCCATGTGAGTGAGGCTTTCTAAGCTGCAGCAGCTGCAATGGTGGTAACTTTTATCCAGAAGACAAGGAGAACATTTTCTCCTTTCCCTAGAGAGGAAAATGAATTATTCTCCATTTGTAGCCTTCACACACCCGACAGCCAAGGTGGGCCTCGGGCCAGTGAGTAACTCACTTGTTCAGTTAATGCCACAAGGAGAGGACCTTCTGGCAAAGAACGTGCACATTTTTGTCAGGATAACTTATAAGAGGATCATAGATCAGAAATGTCACGGGCAGCGTAGTGGCCCTCTGGGAAATACTTAAAGGTGCTGGGCCCTGTGGTGACTCACACACATTCTCCTCAGAGGGACTAAGGAAGAGCCCGTGTGAAGAGCACAGTGACCCTGCCTAGGCTGACAAGAGCCTCTGGAAATGGCCATAGCACCTTGTGGGTTGGGGTGTATATGACCAGAACTGAAGCAGAGGCAGGAGAGAAATCCTCAGCATAAAACCCACTTAGGCAGCAACTTCAAATTATTCTTTTCAGTCAGTCAGCCCGGCCTTCTTGAACCATTTGTCTTCCCAGTTGGTGCAAACAAGGGTTTGAACTGCGACACTGAGCTTCTCTGAGGACTAAATCCCGTGTCGATCAACTTTCTGTTGCCCTGGGAACCTTGGTTTAGAGGAAGAAAGATTTATGTTGGCCCTTGTCTTCAGCTATCTCCTGTCATGGTAACTACCCCATGGCTTTGGACCTGTATTTCCCCTCTATGGGCCTGTGACTGGTGCAACAATAAATATGGATGTGCAAGTGTGTCTGTGGTAGGATTTAGGGTCCTCTGGGGTACACAGGCGAGATCACAGAGGAATCCTATCTTCAGATTTTTGAGAAGCCCCCAATTTGATTTGCACAGTGGCTGTGTCAGCTTACATCTCCATGGGCAAGGTCTTCTTTTTTTTTTTTTTAAAGATTTATTTATTATGTATACAGATTTCATTATAGATGGTTGTGAGCCAACATGTGGTTGCTGGGAATTGAACTCGGGACCTTTGGAAGAACAGTCAGTGCTCTTAACCTCTGAGCCATCTCTCCAGCCCTGGGCAAGGTCTTCTTTCCCTACATCTTTAACAGTGGTTGTCATCACTTGTTCTCTTCCTGATGTCCATTCTAACAGGGCAGGTGGGTGATGCAATCTCAACACAGTTTTAATTTATATTTCTCTGAAGGTCAAGACTATTGAGTACCTTTTAAAGTGTGTATTAACTATTTGTATTTCTTCCATTGAGAACTATCTGTTAATTAGATCATTTATTTACTGGAGGGTTTTGGGTATGCCCATTTAAATATTGCAGTTCTTATATAGTCTAAATATTAACAGCCTTATACATAGTTGGAATCTTCTTTTTTCCTCAATTCTAGGAATTGCCTCTTCACTTTGGTGATTGTTTTGGTGATGTACAAAAGTCTTTTCTTTGTTCTTTTGTCATTGTTTTTGTTTTTTCTGCAATCCTTTTGTCAGTTAACGGGATTGGGTTGTTTCTTGTACTACAATGCAGTTTTTTTTTTCAGAAAGTTCTTGCCCATCCCTGATCTTGAAGTAGTTTTCATATGCTTCTATCAGCGCTGTCAAAGATAGTGCCTTATACTAAAGTCTTGATTCATTTTCTGCAGGGTGAGAGATATGAATCTAGCACCATTCTTTTGCAGGTAGATATCCCCCACTTCTTAACAGTCTTTTCCCCAATGTATCTTTTTAATACCTTCATCAAAAATTAAGTGGTCATAGCACTGCAGGTTGATTTTGGATCCTCCATTCTATTCCGTCTCTCTACATGTCTGTGTCTATGACGGCACAATGATGCTTTTGTTAACTACAGCTCTACAGCACATTTTGGAATCAGATACTATGATATCTCCAGCACTGCTTATTCTGTTCAAAATTGTTTTTGTTATGTGGGGGTCTTCACTGCTTCTATGTGAATTTTGGCATTGTTTATTCCAGTTCTTGGACTTGAACTAATGCCAATCTTCCTGCTACAGGCTCCCAAATAGTCCCAATTAGGACTAAGGGTGTTCAACTTTTGATAAAATTTAGCATCCTTAGCAAAATCCCCAATGAAGCTAGGAAGAGAATGAACATACCTCAACATAAACTGCAAGGCTGCAGGCTGAGCCACTATACCCAGCTCTGTGATGTTTTAATGTTAAAAACTTGTAGCTATAAGCTCCATCTTATAACTGCCCTAGCTTGATATTTTCCATTTGAGTCTAGAGATGTTTATGTCTGCTTTATTTCTTCAATGACCCACTATTCATTCACAAGTGTGCTGTTTATTCTCTATGTATTTATGTAGTTTCTGTGGCTTTTCTCACTGTTGATTTGTAGGCTTAGTCCACCGTGACCTGATAAGATGCAAGGAATTGTTTCAGTTCTTTGTAGTCTATACTATTATCAATTTTCATAGGATTAAAGGCAAGCACCCACAAACCCAGTTGTTGTCACTAAATAGTTTCAGGCCAAAAAGAAAAAGAATTAAGGTCTTACATGCAAGTCTTTAACTTTTTGTAGCTGTTTTTCATAACTGATGAAAGATTTGTCTTGAGAGTCATTCAGCACAGGGCATCCAATTTTTCTCACACCACTTACTGGATAGGTCATCTGTCCCTCAGTTCCTCTGTTTAGCACCTTTGTGATGAAGCAGCTAGTTGCCTGTAGATAAACAGGCTTCATTCTAGGATATCTCTTAAATACCATCGATATCTGTACCTCTTTTCACTCTGGTACTATGTAGTTTTGATGCTATGACTTTGATGTATAGTTTAATGAGTAGCATTATGATGCCTACAGCTTTGTTCTATTTTGTTCAAGTTTGATTAATTATAAACTTTCATGACTCTATATAAGGTGGGATGTCTGTACTTTCCTCCCCTCCCGTGTGTGTGTGTGTGTGTGTGTGTGTGTGTGTGTGTGTGTGTGTTATGGTGTGTCTGTGCTCCACAAATTTATTTCATCAATGCTTTATAATTTTTACTGTGGATATCATTTACCTCTTTGACTAAATTTATTCCTAAATGGATTTTCTGTAGCTATTGTAAATGTGATTTCTTTCTTGACTTCCATATCAAAATTTTCCCTATGGTACATAATATGACTATGGACTTTTATATACTATTTATCATCATCCTACTTTGATGAATTTACTCAGTAGTTCTAACATGTTATTCTAATATGCTATAGTTCTAACATATATAGACTCTTTCAGGTTTTTTATTTAAATTTAATTTTTAAAAATTTATTCACATTAAATCCCAACTGTAGCCCTCTCCCTGCTGGTCCCATTCTCCCTCTTTCTTTCCCCTACCCTCCTCCTCTAGTCCTCAGAGAGAGGGAGCCCTCCTCTCCTACCGACAGACCCCAGCCCATCAAGTCTCATCAGGACTACCTGCATCTTCTGCATCTGTAGCCTGGCAAGGTCAACTGGCCAGGGGGAAGTGATCGAAGAACAGGCAACAAAGTCCATGTCAGAGACAGCCTTTGCTCCCCTTGTTAGGGGACCCTCATGGAGGCTGAGTTGTCTGTCAGCTACATCTGAGCAGGGGGCCTAGGTCCTCTTCATGCATGGCCCTTAGTGCATCAGTCTCTGCAGGCCCTCCTGGGCCAGATTTGTTAGCTCTATTGGTCTTCTTGTGTAGCTCCTGCCCCCTCTGGGTCTTTCTGTCTTCCTCCTCTTCCATAAGACTTCCTGCACTCTGCCCAAAGTTTGGCTGTGAGTCTCAGCATCTGCTTCAATCCCCTGCTGGGTGGAGTCTTTCAGAGGACATCTGTGGTAGGCTCCTGTCCTGTTCCCTATCTTCAAATGCTTCTAGGGTCTATTCTACTTGCCCTTCTGAGTGAGAATTAAGTATCCTCTGTAGAGTCCTCCTTGTTACTTAGCTTTTTAGGTCTGTGTATTGTAGTGTGGTTATCCTGTATTATATGGCTAATATCTACTAATAAGTGAGTATATACCATGTGTGTCCTTCTGGGTCTGGGTTACCTCACTCAGGATGATCTTTTCCAGATCTGTCCATTTGCTTGAAAATTTCATAATTTACTTGTTTTTAAGAGCTGAATGGTATTTCATTGTGTAGATGTATCACACAATGTTTTTTTTTTTTTTATCCATTCTTTAGTTGAAGGACATCTGGGTCATTTCCAGTTTCTGGCTATTATGAATAACGCCCTATTTATTATTAGTTGAGCTAATATCTTTATTGTATAATGGAACATCTTTTGGGTATATGCCCAGGAACATATAGCTAGGTCTTGAGGTAGAGTTGTTGCCTATTTTCTGAGAAAGTGTCAGATTGATTTCCCCAAAGTGGTTGTACAAGTTTGCACTCCCATCATAAATGAAGGAGTGTTCCCCTTTCCCCACATCCTCTCCAGCATGTGCTGTCACTTGATTTTTTTTTTTTATCTTAGCCATTCTGATAGCTGTAAAATGGAATCGCAGAGTCGTTTTGATTTGCATCTCTCTGATGACTAAGGATGTTGAACATTTCTTTAAGTACTTCTCAGACATTCAAGATTCCTCTGGTGAGAAATCTCTGTTTAGCTCTGTACTCCATTTTTAATTGGATTATTTGGTTTACTGCTGTTTAATTTCTTGAGTTCTTCATATATATATTGGATATTAACCCTCTGTCAGATAGGGTTGGTGAAGATCTTTTACCAACCTGTGGGCTGTCTTTTTGTTCTATTGACAGTGTCCCATTTATTAATTGTTGATCTTAGAGCCTGAGCTGTTGATGTTGTCTCCTGTGTCAAAAGTTCAAGGCTTTTCCCCACTTTCTCTTCTATTCAATTTAGTGTATCTGGTTTTATGTTGAAGTCTTTGATCCACTAGGGCTTGAGTTTTGTGCAAGGTGATAGATATGGATCTATTTGCTTCCTTCTGCATGCAGGCATCCAATTAGACAAGGAGCATTTGCTTTCTTTTTACCATTGTATGGTTTTGCCTTCTTTGTCAAAAATCAAGTGTCCGTAGGTATGTGGGTTTATTTCTGGATCTTCAGTTCAATTCCATTGATCCATCAGTTTGCTTCTATGCCAGTGCCATGCAGTTTTTACTGTTGCTTATAATGCAGCTTCAGATCAGAGATGAGATACCTTCAGAAGTCCTTTTATTGTATAGGATTGTTTTAGCTATTCTGGTTTTTTTTTCCATAGGAAGTTGAGAATTATTCTTTCAAGGTCTGAAAAGGATTGTATTGGTATTTTGATGGGAATTGAATTGACTTTGTAGATTCCTTTTGGTAAGATAGCCACTTTTACTATGTTAATCCTACTGATAGATGAGCATGGGAGATCTTTTATCAGCTGATATCTTCTTTAATTTCTTTCTTCAGAGACTTGAAGTTTTTTTCATACAAGTCTTTAATTTGTTTGGTTAGAGTTGCACCAAGATACTTTATTTTTTTGTGGCTATTGCAAAGGGTGTAGTTTCACTAATTTATTTACTCAACCCATTTGTCTTTTGTATACAGGAGAGCTGCTATTTTTTTAGTTAATTTTTTATCTAGCCACTTTGATGAAGGTGCTTATCAGCTGTAGAAGTTCTCTGGTAGAATTTTAGTGGTCACTTGTGTATACTATCATGTCATCTGTGAATTACTTTGACTTCTTCTTTTCCAATTTGGTTTGAACTGAGGTTGTACCTACTTGTTTCCCTCACTGTGTGCTCTCTTCTCACCTGGGAGACACAGATGCATATCCATAGCATGACCTATTGGTCTGCAATCACTGCTGTTCTAATGTTCAGATACCATGCATGATTGGCACCACCATCTTGGATCCTCCTCTTTTGGGCTTTCAATGTAGAAGATCATGTCATCTCCAACAGTGATGATCTAACGTCTTCTTTCCCAGTTTGGGCATCTTGCATATCTTCATCTTGCCTCATTACTTTGACTAGGAATCCTGGACTGGAATGAGTACAAGTGGTGAAAGTATGTATCCTTAGCTTGCTCCAGATCTTGAAAGCTTTCAGCTTTTCCTACTCAATACAGTATTAATTCTTGGTTTGTTATATGTTCCTTATGATGTCCTTTTTGCATATTCCTTCTAAATTCAATCTATTCAAAGTTTATATCATTAAAGGATGTTGAATTTTTATCAAATTATATATCTAATGAGATGGTTGTATGGTTATTTTGTCTTATATTCTTTTAATTTCTATATTACACTTCATGACTTGTATATACTAAACTATCCTTGGATATCTGAAGTGAATTCTACTTGATCATAGTGAATAACCTCAATGCACTGTTTTTTTTTTTTTGTTTGTTTGTTTTTTTGCCAGTGATTTGTTATTTTTGCAACTAATTTAATTGAAGTTGGTGGCACAAGCTTTTCTTTTTCTTTCTTTTTGTCTATTTATTTATTGATTTTTCTGCCATGCCCTTGTCTGGCTTTGCTATCAAGAAGTCCATAAAGAGGCCACATTAAATATGACTTATACCATCTAAGTTTGTGTGAGTACACTCTATGATATTCAGGCAATGAAAAGATTGCCTGGTCATAAGCTTCTCAGAAAGTGTCCTTATTATTAAGCAATATATAACTATACATTATCAAGAACTACTATTAAAAATAAAAAGGAATGTATTATTCATACACACAACAACTTCTTTGGATATTAATGTCATCATCCAACGTTGAAAAACACCAAGTTCAAAAGGTTGTACATTGTGTAATTGAAGAGAACTCTTGAAATGACAGTTATAGAAATGGACAGAGAAACGAGACTGGTGGCTAAGGGTAAGAAGCAAGGAAGGAGATGGGTTTGGTTTTAAAGTGGTAACACTCAGGAAATCTTTGTTTTCTATATATGTATTGTTTCATAAAGCTAGTTTTGTATCTTTGATGGGGTGGTGACCCAAATATACATGAGTCATACACTAACATAGAATTATATATACATGTGCCAATATCAATTGCTATGTATGATATTGTACTAAAATCATGTAACTTATGAACAAGTGAGGAGACCAGACAAATCATGGGACCTTTGTGGACTGTTTTTTTGGTAGTTTTTCTTACTCTATAGTTATTTCAAAATAAAATCTTAAAAATGACCTGAGTCAGGACAAATTGTAGGTTGAAAGTTTTGGGACTGGGTTGGTATCTCAATCCCTCCATCAGAAGTCTTGCCTGGTTAAAGGAGATGGCCAGTTTGGCTCCACATGCCCCATTTCTAGGAGTCTCAGCTACGGTCACCCCCACAGATTCCTGGGAGTTTCCATTGCCCTGGCTTTCCAGTTCATCCTAGAGATCCCCACCTTTCCATTCCAGTTGTTTCTGTTAGCACTGTCTCTCTGTTTTCCCCCAACCTGATCCCTCCCATTCTTATCCCTATTCAGTACCCTCCCCCATCCACCCATGCTGTCTATTCTATTTCCCCTTCTCAGCGAGAGTCACACATCTTCCCTCAAGCCCTCCTTGTTACTTAGCTTCTTTGGTCTGTGGATTGTAACATGGTCGTCCTCTACTTTACAGATAATATCTACTTATGAGTAAATATATGCCGTGCTTGTCTTTCTGAAGCTGGGTTACCTCACTCCTTGTTTTTAATAGCTGAGCAATATTTCATTGTATAAATGTACCACAGTTTGTTTATTCATTCTTCAGTTGAGAGACATCTAGGTTTTTTCCAGTTTCTGGCTATTACAAATAAAACTGCTTTGAACATAGTTGAACAAGTGTCCTTGTGGTATGATGGAGCATTCTTTGGGTATACGCCCAGGAGTGGTATAGCTGGATCTTGAAGTAGGTCTATTCCTAATTTTCTGAGACACCACCAAATTGATTTCCAAAATGGCAGCTAAGAGTTAGAAGCAAAGAAGAAGATGGGTATGTTTGGAACCCTGATCAGGAATGGAGGAGGGTTCCCTTTGCTCCACATCCTGGCCAGTATGAGCTGTCACTTAAGTTTTTGATCTTAGCCATTCAGACTAGTGTAGGTGTCATTTCAAAGTTGTTTTTCTGCATTTCCCTACTGACTAAGGATATTGAACATTTCTTTAAGTGTTTCTTACCTACTAGAGATTTCTCTATACAGAATTCTCTGTCTAAATCTTTACTCTGTTTTTAATTGGGTCATTTGGTTTGTTGACATCTAGTTTTATGAATTCTTTATATATATTGGATATTAGCTCTCTATCAGATGTGTGAGATTAGTGAAGATATTTTCCCATTCTGTAGGCTGCCATTTTGTCCTATTGACAGTGTCCTTTGCCTTACAGAAGCTTTTCAGTTTCATGAGATCCCATTTATTAGTTTATCTTAGAGCCTGAACTGTTGGTGTTCTTTTCAGAAAGTTGTCTTCTGTGCCAATGAGCTCAAGGATATTCCCTACTTTCTCCTTTATCAAGTTCAGTGTATCTGGTTTTATGTTGAAGTCTTTGGTCCATTTGTGCTTGAGTTTTGTATATAGTGATAGATGTGGATCTAGTTGCATTATTCTACATGCAGACATTCAGTTAGAGCAGCAATATTTGTTGAAGATACTTTCTTTTTATTGTATAGTTTTGACTTCTTTGTGAAAAATCAAGTATCCACAGGTGTGTGGATTTACTCCTGGGTCTTCAATTTGATTCCATTGATCAACCTGTCTATTTTTATGTCAATACCATGTGGTAGTTTTTATTACTACTGCTCTGAATTACAACTTAAAATCAGGAATGGTGTTATCTCCAAAGGTTCTTTTATTATATATGATTTTTTTTATATCCTTTTTTTTCTCCATATGAAGTTCAGTATTGTTCTCTCAAGGTCTGTAAAGAATTGTGTTGGAATTTTTATAGGAATTGCATTGAATCTGTGGGTTGTTTTTGATAAGATGGCCATTTTTACTATGTTAATCCTACTGATCCATGAGCATGAGAGATCATTTCATTTTCAGATATCTTCTTCAACTTTTTGCCTACAAGATGATCAGGGGTAAAGATGGAGCAGAAATTGAGGGAGTGCCCAACCAATAACTATTCCAGCTTGAGACTTATGTCATGAGAGGGAGCCCACCCCTGACACTATTAATGATATTCTTCTGTACTTGCAGGCAGAAGCTTAGCATAACTGTCATCAGAGAGGCTTTACCTTAGAACTAATGGAAACTGATGCAAAGACTCACAGCGAAACATTAGGTGGAGCTTGGGGAATCCTTCAGAGGAGGATAAAGGATTGTAGGAGCCAGAGGAGTCAAGGACACCACATGAAAACATATAGAATCAACTAACCTAGTCCCCTAGTGGCTCATGGAGACTGAATCACCAATCAGAAAGCAGGTGTGAGACTGTGGGACTGTCCTAGGTCCTCTGCACATATGCTACAGTTGTATACCTTGGTCTTCATGTAGCACTATTAACAGTGGAAGCAGGGGCTGCCTCTGACTCTGTTGCCTGTCTTTGGGACCCTTTCCCTCTACTGGGATGCTTTGTCTAGCCTCAGTAGGAGAAGGTGTGCCTAGTCCTACTGGAACTTGATATGCCAAGGCTGGTTGACATCCATGGAGCCCTCCTCTTTTCTGAAGAGAAAAGGAGGAGAAATTGATTGGGGAAAGGAAGGACTAGGAGGAGAGGAGGGAAGAGAAACTGGTTGGGAAATTAATTAATTAACTAATTAATTAATTTTTTAAAGACTTGAGTCACAGAATACTTCTCTGAAGGGTCTTTATAAAGTATCTTCAAGTTCTTTTATTCTATAACTAGTTTTAACCTGTAATTGTTTTAGTGAGAAGAAATCACTGTCCTGTAAAAAGTAAAACTGATAAAACTGGTCTTCAACAAGATTAAAACTTTAAATCTGCAAATAACCTGCTAAGAGAGTCAAAAGATACAGACTAGGGGACCAGCTGTGGAAACCACATATCCAACAAAGGACCAATATTTGTAGCATATAAAGAATTTTCAAACCTCAACAGTAAAGAAATGACCCAATTTGAAAATAGGTAAAAGATATGTATAAATATTTTTCAGTGATATATGCATATCAAATAAACACATGGAAATGTGGCCGGCATCATTAACTCTGTCTTAGTTACCTTTCTATTGCATTGATAAAACACCATGATCTAGGCACTTTATAATGGAAGGCTTATGGTTATAGAGGGCTAAGTGTCCATCACCATCATGGTGGTCAATTGTAACAGCAGGCAGGCATGACTACTGTAGCAGGAAGCTGAGCGCTGAGAGCTGAGGGCTCACATCTAGAACCATAAACAGGAAGAAGAGAAAGCAAACTTGGAATGGCATGTGGCATTTGAAATCTCAAAGTGATGTACTTCTTCCACCCAGGCCATACCTCCTAAGCATACCCCAATAGGACTACCAACTGAGAACAGAGTATTCAAGTGCTCCCAGAATATGGGGCCATCTTATTCAATGCACCACACTACTAGAGATCTGCTGGCTTAAAACCACAGTGCCACATCATTGCACACTTATCAGAATGCCTCAGGGAAAAGCAACAGTGAAAATGACACATAGTGGCAAGGATGTCAAGAAATTAGATCATTCCTACATTGCAGGTGAAAATACAAAATTCTGTAGCCACTCTGGAAAATGGTTTGGTTGTTGCCCGTTGTCAGGAACACATGTCAGGCAATGCCTTGGGAAACTCTGGAAGAGCTTCTAGAAAAAATGGCAGAGAGCCTCTTATCTCAAGTACATTTTGTTTTCTGGATGTTTTTTTTTTTTTTTTTTTTTTTTGAAATGATTTTGTGCCTCCTGCAACAAACATTTGCATTCAATTTATAAGACGTGTTTATTCTCGGTGTGATGTCAGAACAGAGCTACAGAACACAATCTGGGGAAAGGATGAGCTGAGTGCTGTCCTCAGTGCACCCTGGATGTGGATGTGGGCTTCTGCCTTGCTTTCATGCTTACCCTGGTATGATCTATAGTGCCTGCCAGGCTATACTGTTTAAATCAGTCTGTCCTGAGAAAGTTCTCAGAAATGGTTACTATGTTAATACTAAGTATAGAGTGCAACTAGTAAATAATAAAAATACTTGTAAACAAATTAGTAAATAAATGCTTACCGGCATTTGTTTACATTTTGCTGGTCATGTTTTCCTGAACTCAAACAACCTGACTTGGACCGTTGCTTTCTTTGTTACATTTGTGTATAAAAATGCTCTGAAAATGAAGTGAGATTGTCTACAGCAACAGACTATGGTCCACATCATTCTTAAGGTCCTCATAGTTCAAGTCTTTACACACAAATCTGCACAGGTCAGGGAAGGTCAACAGTTACTCTTTCAAAACTTAAACTAGCCTTACCATGTACTGTGCTCTGAGTGTAGAATGTTGTCTGAACATTTGGTCCCTGGCTGGGGAGGCTGCTTGAAAGTTTGTGGAGCCTTTATGAGGGGCTTTGCAGGAGGGATGCTTGTGGGTGGGCAGGCTTGATGTTTCTAGTTCAGTCCCTGTTTCCAGTCTGTCTCCACTCCTTGACCTGCCTGGGTGTGAGCAGGCAGCCTCATGCTCCTGTCTCCAGAGTTGAGAGCCATCCCCACCACTAGCCCTCTCTATCTTCAAACCCTGAGGGAAAAAAAATAGCCCTGCTCCCTTAAGTCAGGTCTTGGCCCCAGACAAGAAGAAAAGTAAATAATATTCCACCCAACTCAGAAATTATCTCGTGAGTGTACTGCAAAAATACAAAGTTACTCTTCTGTCTCTTTTTTTTCTTTTTTCTTTTTGGTGGTTTGAGATAGGGTTTCTCTGTGCAGCTCTTGTTGTCCTGGAACTTATCCTGTAAGCTGGGCTGGCCTCAGACTCAGAGATCCACCTGCCTCTGCCTCTGCAGTGCTGGAACTAAAAGCATGCACCAGCACTGCCTGGCCTCAAGTTACTTTTCACCTGGAAACTTGTATGTTAATGCAAAGCAGCTTTTTTTAAAAATACACAAACCTAGAAACTAACCAAATGTCCAAAATGGGTGAACAGTCAAGAAAACCATCTCTAGCTGATCGTGCACGTCCCATGTATATTATAATTACAGAACTGTGTGTTACTTGTGAGAGTCTGTATGCTTACACAACAAAAGAACCAAACACCAATAGAATGGAGACAGCCTTGACAAGACTCATCCTCTAGGATGCTGAGATGTTGACACAATTAACCCAGCATCCTGCATGATCCAGCCTCAGACTGATTCAGTTGCTGTTTCATCAAAACTTCTTTCAAGACCATTTTGAAGCCTCTAGCTCATTTGGTCCAGCCTTTCAGACTGTTCCAATCAGGACTTCATTTAAGCCTACATCTTCACAGCACTTAGAGACTGGACAACAAATATCATAGCTAAGTTGGGGTGGGTAGGTTTTGGTTGTTCTATGGGGTGATGGATGCTTGCCATTATAGGGTTTTGGTTACATATTATTAATGATCTTAATCAGAAAGAAACAAGGTATAAGAACTTAGACTCTGAGATTTCTCTCTTCCCTTCTCTTTTCTTGTTTTTTATTTCTTAGGTGAGAGGAAAGTAGTTGAGAAGAAAAAGGGTGGAATATAGAAACACTATAAAGAAATAATATAAGAATAATAGGAGAAAAGGGCAGAATATTGAATCTTCTCTTCAACTATAGAATTACTGTTATTCTCAAAATTTTTAATACATTGGTATAGATTATTGTATATTGATACAAAATTAAGGTTTGTTTTGATACATTGGTATAGAATTTTAAAT
Source organism: Acomys percivali (assembly GCA_907169655.1). Classification (NCBI taxonomy): domain Eukaryota; kingdom Metazoa; phylum Chordata; class Mammalia; order Rodentia; family Muridae; genus Acomys; species Acomys percivali. The sequence continues at coordinate 149,421,193 of OU015744.1, read as the reverse complement.
ATTGATACATAAGTAAGGTTATTTTTGATACGTTGGTATAGATTATTGTATATTGATATGAATTTTAAGTTATTTTTGATACATATATGTATGGATGCTTCTACTCTTTATAAGGTATTGGACCTTTTAAACTCATTTAAAATGCAGTGTTTGCTTCATCCCTTCTATAAGCTACTATTACAAACTATTTAGGATAATTAAGTAATGCAAGTTATTAGTGAGTCAATCAACTCATGGCCATGTCAATTACTAGACTAGATTATCACAGGAATATACATCCTAGGTTAAACAGACAGTAAATAGCTAGAAACAGATATTTGCTTGTTCAGATTTACTATAGATAGATAGTGATTAAACACTATATAAATGTATATAGATAGACAGATGGTCTCCAAAAACCTCAGAGAACTATAGAATATAGTCTTTTTAAATGTTTTTGTTATTTTTGTTGGCTTTTCTCGCAATGAGACATGTCATCTCCTGTCAATACTCTATTTGACTTGAAAGAAGATGATGAGCATTGAAGAATCTCCATTACGAAAGATGGTTTCAAATATGGCAAGATAGCCACTAGTCAAAGAAAATGCCCTATTCCTTCTGCAAACAGAATGCTGTCCAAAATGGGTCAAACTTAGATCCAGTCAAAGTTGACTGCCAAGATCTGCCAAGACTGAGTAAGCCACTCCTTCATAATTCAAGCCTCACTAATATGCCTGTCAGATATTCTGGGTCAGAAGGCTAAAGACTGATGCTCCAATGTTATAGAGAAATTTTGTACGACTGACCAGGCAGCCAACTATCTATCTCTATTTCGAAAGCTGCATTTCCTATATACTAAGATAATTTTTTTTTCCTCCTCAAGTCTCTGATGGGGTTGAAGAGTAGATAGTCATAGTCCTACAATGAAGTTTACATTGTTTAGGATTTAAGAAGATGTTTTTAGATATAGAAGATGTTTTTAGGTTGTCAAATACAAGCTATAATAAAGAATGATTTTGGTATAGAACTCTGAACTCATCAAAACAGAATAGATATTAGAATACTTTCTTCAAAATTGCCAACTATATATGGGTTGGACATTGTGAATGAAACCTTACAGGTTTTGTAATTATTTCATTCTTGTTATTATTGAAAGAAAAAATAGTATTTTATTGGACATAAGTGGGGAAATATGGAAGGGATCTCTTGTGTCTGTATGGAAACATCACCTGTCAATAAAATTTTGATGGGTTTTCACTGCCTGGCGCTTCCAAGGTTGCACACATAAGGCCTGTCCACTGTTGCAGGCATACTTTAGGTCACCTCTTACCTGCTGGCCGCCCTTGGGGCCAACTTCTCTCCTAGCGCCGAAGACATCAAGAAGATGTTAGAAAGTGTCGGCATTAAGATGAACGATGATCAAGGTCCCCATGAGCTGGATGAAAGAAAACACGGAGAATGTCATTGCTCAGAGTGTTGACAGGCTCAACAGTGTGCCTGCTGGCAGGGCGGTGGCTATTTCTGCTGCCCCTGGCTCTGCAGCTCCTGCCGCTGCTTCTGCACCTGCTGAAGCAGAGAAGAAGAAAGATGAGAAGAAGGAGGAATCCAAAGAGGGAGATGATGACATGGGACTTGATTTGTTTGATTAAATTCCTGCTCCCCTGAAAATAAAATGTAAAAATAAAATAAAAATATAAATAAAAATCTGATGGCCTGTAGCTTAAGCAGGAAATAGAATGTGAGGCATTTGGCAGGCAGAAAGTATTCTGGGATGGTGTCAGGTGTGGGAGATTCAGCTGGCACAATGTGAGGAGGACAGGATGAATGGTACCTAATCAAAGGTAACCAGCCATGTGGCAAAATGCAAATTAGTAAATGGGTGATTTTAAGTTATGAGCTAGTCAGAGAAGAGCTTAGTTGTGTAGCCAACATATTTGTAAATATTTTGTGTCTCATGAGTTATTATTCTAAGAGCTTGGAGCAGGGGAGAAATGCCCTCAATATACTCCCCCAATCACATCATCTTTCTCATGCACAAAAAGAAATTAAAGGCAACTTTTGCATTTAGATTTCAAAGATCAAACCATACAAGCATGTATTTCCTTTCTTATAGATTTCGATTTGGATTAAATTATATACTTAATGAAAATATCCTGTTAATATAGAAATGAGAGAGATAAATTAGGCCTATAAAATCATATTGCCCAAATTAAAATGCAAATAATTTACACAGCCAAAGAAATTCAACTGCAACATAAAACTGTTAGACAAATTAAAATTCCTAATAGTTTAAAGGGAAAATAAAAAACCTATTTCATGACCATCAACTGCTTCATTGGTTCTGATACTGATACATTTTAAATGTTTGCATATCACTTCTCAGTCTAATTTGAGCTAATTGTCCACAATTCACATAGGCTTTCCTGGATTTCAGACTTGTCCAAACATAAAGCTGTTTTCCCTTCTGGATATATCAGGAAAGGTTTCTCCCTCCTTAGATCACAAACGTTTAGAGTCCACCTGAATTCACCTCAAACTCAGATGACTGGGGAAGTGTGTCCTGGAGGATATATTATAGACAAAGCTTGGCGGAGCTTCAGAAAGAAAATCTTCTAGGGACAACAGGGAACTCTTCACGAGTCCAAGCTGCAAGACAGCTTATGACAACAGGACAGGGAAGACGTGTTAGGGTCCAAGCATAAGTTACAAAGGGCAATGCATCACTCCCTAGAAGATCTGTGAGAACAAAATTGCCAAAGCAAGACTGTTCAGAAGTGTGATCACCTGCTAAGGTCCCCTGAGTATTTTAATCTCCATCATGGATAAAGCATAGATGTTCATAGATTAGTAGTGCTCTCTCACATTTTACTTGGCACAATTAATTTCACAAATCTTTTCAAGCTGTCAATGCTGATAAGTTTTGTTCTTCTCATTTATGTTTTCCATTTTGGTTCCTTAAAGCTGCCATTTCAAATTAATATATTATATTCCTTGAGGAGAGACAGAAACATCTTGCTGGGTCCTAAACCTACTGTAAACCTAACCACAGAGCCTTGTTGTGTATCAGGATTGAATTTAAGGCAGTGGTTCTCAACCTACCTAATGCTGCAACTCTTTAATATAGTTCCTCATGTTGTGGTGACCCTCAAATTATTTTTGTTACTACTTCATAACTGTAAGTTTGCTACTGTTATGAATCATGATGTAAACATCTGATATACAGGATATCTGATATGTGACCCTGGGAGTTGTTGGCCACCCCCTGATGGGGTCACGGCCCACAGATTGAGAACCTCTGATCTACAGAGTTGATGCTCAAGGAACCACATTTGGATTTATAGCCCTGCTCATGACAAAGTGGAAACATGAGATTAAAATGTGCCCAAGTGTTTAGCACTTAAAACTAAGTTAAATGGCTACCTTTTCTCTCCAGAAACCCATCTCTCTCTACAGATTTCTCCTATCAAAATTCTTTTTTGGAGAACCACTCTTAGCAAACACAAATGAAGTTTCTGTCCCTGCCTTTATGGAAACAGTGAAAAAGACAAAGGTAACTTATGGGATCCCCACCCTGGTGAAGTTCCCTCAGTACATCCACGAGGACCTTCATGTAAAAAAAAATAAAAGTTCACAGTACAAACTTGCCAAATCCAATCAGTAGAGTGTCTTAATACATAATGATTAACAAAGGCATCAAGAATTGAATATGTCGGCACTCAGAGGAAGGATAGCAGGCTACCAAGAAGAAACTTGATATCCTATGAGCATATACAGGGGGAGGAGGTCTCCTTTAGTCACAGTCATAGGGGAGGGGAGGAAGGGGAAAATGGGAGGGAGGGAGGGAGGAATGGGAGGATACAAAGGATGGGATAACAATTGAGATGTAATATGAATAAATTAATAAAATATATTTTAAAAAAGAATATGTCTCTAGTGTAATTTATTAATTAGGAATTTTTAATTCCTTATTAAATTATTATTCATTCAATGTGAGGACTATTATTTACTTACTTAGCATCAACCAACACACACACATATATTAGTAGATCTCCTACAGTAGTGTCCCCATCCCCCAGTCACCCCCTCTCCCTGTTGCTGGTTCAGGTTGGAAATCACTCTTCTGAAGAATGTGCATGGAGCAATCTGGTAAGTGACTTGCTCTGGGATTTTGTCTCTACCTGGCCACGGATAGCACATGATATTGTGTGATACTATTCCTTGGAACAGGTGAATAAATGTCTACTCATTGTAGATAGGGGACTAGCAACAGACTAAAGATGCCACCAAAGTCCAACTGGTCAACCAAGGGGTTTTATTGAGGTTGCATACAGGGATGTTGTTGAAGGGGTTACTCACTGGAGCAGAAATGACTAATGACTAAAAAACAGCTGCATTGCCAAAGCCCTCCCAAGCATGGGTGACAGCTCACAAAAGCTGGGAACCTGGGACACACCAAACAGCCTACACGCAGTGCAAAAGGATGGAGAGTGTCCCTTCTATTCAGTTGGTCTGAGCCTCTCCGACAGCTCAGCTAGTCGTTGCTTTTTCCAGGGAGGTTGACTGGAGTGAGAGAGTCTTTCAGCAGCCTTTCCTGATCATATAAGCCTGAGAAGGGAGGACCTGAATGAATCTGGTCAGGTTGAAGCATTTACTATTGTTTATTTCCTAAGCTTAAGGAGCTCTCCTGCAGGATGGAATGGTTCAAAGGAAACAGCTACACAACAATGGAAATCTTCAAAATATTATTTTTTTTAAAAAAGGAAAAAAAAAAAGCAAAAGTGACTTAGAGGTTTGGCCAAGATGCCCTGGGTACCATTCAGTCTTACTTAGTCTGCACAGCTGGCTCAGATACCATACACATGAGCCTCATGTCCAGGAAAGCTTTGCCAGGTTCTGGAATGAGTCGTGGATCACTGTTTTTCTCACTGGTCTATCTAGTGTTTCTGCTTCTTTTGTGTGTGTGTTTTGTTTCTGAGCTAAGGTCTG
>OU015744.1:149389965-149416218 GCA_907169655.1 Acomys percivali | reverse complement strand
CTCTCTCTCTCTCTCTCTCTCTCTCTCTCTCTCTCTCTCTCTCTCTCATTGTCTCTAGCTGCTTGCTTTATAAGCATTCCCATACATTTCCACAATGATGTAGCACCCAACAGCCCCAAAACTACAGGTCAGCTGCCTCAGTTAGGGCTTCTATTGCTGTATAAAACACCACAGCCAAAACCAAACCAGGAAGGAATGGGTTATTTCAACTTACAATTCCCAAGTCACAGTCCATCACTGAGGGAAGTAGAGGAAGGAATCAAACAGGACAGGACCTGAAGGCAGGAACTGATGCAGAGGTCATGGAGGAGTGCTCTTTACGGGCTAGCTCCTCATGGCTTGCTTAATGTCTTTTTTCCCCAGGGGTGACACCCCCTCACGCCACCCCGCCATGGGCTCACCTATGTCAATCTTTAATCAAGAAATGCCCCACAGGCCATGGGCCAATCTGGTGGGGGCATTTTCTCAACTCAAGTTTCCTCTTTTCAAATGACTCTAACCCATGTCAAGTTGACTTAAAGACTGCCCAGCATGCCAAGCTACACAGAATTAAACCTCTAAACCTATGAGCCAAAATACACCTTTCTTCTTTTTAAGTTGATGCCTTAGACATTTTTGCTATAGTAACATAAAGTTGAGTAAGAGGCTCAACAGAAGAGTCCAACTTAAAAGTTAGTTGCTAATTCTAAGAGAAAGTGCAAAGAAAGGTAAGAGGTAGGGGCAAATTAATTCTAAAAAATATTTCCATATTAGACAAAACTAAAGAATTTTAAATATGTATATAAATATAAAGGGACCGTGGGATACTATTTCTAATCAAGAGTCCTCTTAAGAAAATAAACCTTGGGCTGGAGAGATAGCTCAGAGGTTAAGAGCACTGTCTGCTCTTCCAGAGGTCCTGAGTTCAACTCCCAGCAACCACATGGTGGCTCACAACCATCTATAATGTGATCTGATGCCCTCTTCTGGCCTGCAGGTGTACATGTAGGTAGAGCACTGTATCTGTAATAATAAATAAATAAATCTTTTAAAAAAAGAAAAAAGAAAATAAACCTTTCCCAATTGCATAACACCATGAAAAATGTCCAAAACTTGATTTTATTTTTCCATTGAAAGTGCAAATTGTTTTCAGCCTACCTTGTCCACATGCATTTTTTTTTTCTGTAGAGTCAATCACTGATTGGTTCATATAAAATTCCATACGCCAAGAAAAAGGTTTGCCCTCCTTTTCTGATACCAGTAAATGTTGTAAAAAACTGGTCCAAGCCATTGAGTCTTATTTATTGACAGCATTTTCTGCTTTTCTTTCAAACATGCTACAAACTAAAGACCCAGGTCCTGTGAACCTGGGGGAGAGGTTTTACGGAAGAGATGGGAAAGGCACTAGAACACATGACACCCTAAGGTGGAAATGAGAATACTAAGGATAAAGGGGCGCAGAGGGTAAAGGCAGGAGGTGTGGGCATAATGTTCTTGTGGGATGTGCACAGTTTCCTCTTGTTCATTCAAATGCTGATTTTTTTTTCACCCAACTCTCTGGATCAATCCAGACACTGTATTATGATGTTTAAGTATCTCCAGTTTCAAGTTTGTGTAAAAAATGTCACCATTTGTTCTCTGTGTTGTCAGTAAAAACAAACTAGCCAATGCTGAGCAGTAACAGAAAATAGGGTGGGACATCCTGATTGAGTGAAGGGAGGAGAAAGAGAAGGAAGGGGAGGATGGAGCCAGGAGGAGAGACCGGGAAACATCAAGAGAAATGAACCAGGCCTAGGAGGTGATTTAAAATCAAGTATAATGTGGGAAATCTGAATGGGGAGAAACTATACTAGACAGAGGTTTAGGATGGAGTAATTATTGTGCAGCATTGTGCTATCGGCTAATTAAATAGATCCCAGTCTGTCTGTGTGTGTGGCTATTCGGGTAAAAAGCTGGTTAAGGAGTGACTGCTGATTTCACTAAAATCATAATTCAATATTAAATAGTCATTCAACAGGCAGGAAAACAGTGAAGAGGAGTTGAAAAAAGGATCAAAAATGGAATTCGTATGAACATATCATAAGGAAACTTGTTACTTAGTACGGTAATTTTTGAAAATTGTTTTGTAAAAGAAAGTTGAGTCATTTAGGAGAAGCATGGGCAGAGGCGCAGTGAGTTTTGGACTCAGGTTAGTGGTCACTGAGGCGACAGGCACGCAGGCCAGGGTGTGCTGGCACGGAAAACACCCACGTCTGTCAGTCAGTATGAAGGGCTGAGCCCAATGATTTCAAACTTACTCTGGAAGCAGAGGAAGTCATAGAGCTGGTGCTCACCAACCATTCATAAAGCTGGGGCTAGCTGACCTAATAATGAAGAACAAGATTTAGTTACCTTGGAGCAAGTGAAACTAATTCAACTGTAGTTAGTGATGTAGTTTTGTTTGGTTGGGTTTGGTTTTTGGGTTTTTTGAGTCAGGATTTCACCCTGCAGCCTTAACTGGCCTAGAACTTGGTATGTAGACCAGGCTAGCCTCAAGCTCACAGATATAATCTTCCTGTATCCTGGATGCTGATATTAAAGGCAGGTGCCACACACCTAGCTAGTGATGCGGTTTTGATGGGCATAGGAGAAATCCTTTTTTTTTTTATTTCTTCTTAATCCACTTCTGAAAGTCCACTGAATACGCTGCCCATGTATTAAACTAGAACAAAACATTCCTCAAATGGTAGCTTCAAACTGAACACTCAGAATTTAGGAAAATGTTCCTATAAGGATCATAAAATTATAAGCTAAAAGACAATTTTAAAAATCCAAGATTAAGAATAGAAATAAAATGATTGGCTTTTTCTATGAAATGATTCAAAACATGGATGATAATGGTTAAATATCATGCAACTTCCTGAGACTGCGTCACTTTCCAAGCTCATGCTACTGCATATATATAACGTGCCCTTGTTTTCCTCAAATATAATTGAGACATCCAAATTTGTAAACAAAACCATGCCAGAAGTGTCACACAGAAAAGCACATTTAAATGGGTGTGATAAGCATATCTGTAAGAAATAGACACCATACATCATATGTGGACATGATGCCTACAGATTTTTCTGCAGAGAAATTGGCCTGGCGCCTCTTTTATAGCTCTGAAATCCTAGAGGACTGGATGGTGAGAACACCACATTCTGTCTGGCCAGGAGGAACAAGGAGCTGTAGATTATAGATAATGCACCTGAAACATGGGGGAAAAGAATTGGACAAGCATTGGTTCCTGCTCTCAGTAGAAAAGCTAATAAAGACAATAAAAATACTTCTAGCACATAAAAGGAATAAAAGTCCATCCCTGGAGGCTCTATAAAACTTTCAGACAGTAACAAACTCCCAGGTCTCTGGGTCTTATGGCCCTACTTTTATTACCACATCACAAAAGGGCATCTGTGTATTAATCAACATCCTTTGTGACACCTATATGAGTCGAATCAACCGAATAAAAGAAAGCATCGAGTTAATGATGCGAATTGTAAAACTGCTAAGCAAACCTACAAGAACAAATGGGAGCACTGTGGAAATTAAGAAGGAAGTGGGTCTTGTGTGCCTTCTTCATGAGTAGCTGCTAAGCAGGTTTCATAGCCACAAAGCATGAGGTACCCACCTGAGATGGAAAATGACAAGGAAAAATAAAAGGAGAGAAAAGCAGCTAGGCTTACCTAGCAGTTTCCAAAATATATGAAACGTTGAGCCGTAAGCCATAGACTCCCTTTAGACATAGTGGGCTAGGGAAATGGTTTGGGTGAGTAAGAGTGCTTCCTGTGCAAGCATGAGGATCTGAGTTCAAGTCTCCTACATACATGTTAAAACCTTGGCATATCTGTGTGTACCTGGGACGCCAGCATTGGCCACCAGAGGCAGGTAGACCCTAGGAGTTTGCTAGTCGGCCTCGCTAAAATGGTGACCTCCAGATTCCATGAGAGACACTGCCTCAAGGCCCTAGAGCAATGGAGGCAGGCACCCAGTGTGCTCTGTATCCTCTGTTAGCCTCTCTGCATCTGTGCTCATGCAGATTCATACCTCCTACACTCATGGATTTGTACCACACATATGTACAACATATACCACACATTAAAAATATATTTCTAACTTCTGAAGTCATGATGTCTCCAGAAACATGAGCACCTTTGAGTAGAAACCAATCAAGTGAGAAGAAGGCTATGAAGATGCAACAGCAAGCTTGGGTATCTCGACTTCCTGCCTCTCAGTAGCTAATTGTTTTCTTTAAGCCGTCTTCACAAGTCTAGATGTCCTTGCAGTTAGTTTTCTGTTCAAATTAGTTCTGTTTCTGTGACTTCCTTCCACATTTTAAATCCCTTCACGTGAGAAATAACTCCCAAAAAGTGGCTTGGCACTTGTGAACCTGCCCCTGATGCTCTGACCCTGGCTTAGTTCCGGTTACAGGTACCTGACAGCCACTGCTGTACAGTCCATATCTCCAAGGGCTTTAGCAGCCTTGAACAGCTCCGAGAGAGCCTCCACTGTTGGCCTCTGGCTGTGGCAGGCAGCCATGTGTCTGGCACCGCAAGGGTATGTCACCCCCTCTTCAGCCTTGTAGGCTCTTTCAGCCTTAGCAATGGTCCTAAGAGGAGGCCAAAGGAAGGCGGTGGGAGGTGGTTTTTCGGTGTGACGTCAGCCCAAGCGCGAAGAAAGCCCCGGATCTAATCTGTTTTCACCGTGAGGCTGTCTGTGCGAATGAAGGAGTCAGCCTGCCTCTCAGCCGCTATCTGCTTATTTTAAAAGTCGCCAGGCTTCCTATTAGATCTTATGTTCCTCTCCTGTTAAACTTGGTTCTGAAAGCAGGCTGCGGCTCTTCCTCTGCTGTCAGCCCAGCGAGCCAAGTCTCAATCAGCCAGCTCTGCGCTTCGCTCTACAGACACTCCTGCACTTCCTGAAGCTGACCAGGCTCTTCTCTTCCTCTGGAGTGCTAGCTAAGACTGTAGCCCACAGGGCTCCAGCTGCCTCAGCTGTGCTGGGGGTGGGGTGGGGGGTGGGGGGTGCGCTGTCTTGTTCAAATCCGTGGATGCTTCCGGGGTCTGAAACTGTCCCAGTGACCAACGGAATTTACATGGGATCAGAGATGCCGCCAAACACTTCTGCATCGCCCTCGTCTCGATAGCTAAGGAACCCATTTGATCAACCCATTTGTCATGAAATTGCACCTCAAAAGTTCAACCGGTGGTTTGAGACCCCTGTTCAGTTCTGCCAGTGCCGGACATCACTAAGCTGGGCCATGTCACATTTCAGTGCAATTTTCTTTGTAAACTAAGAGGCTTTCCACTGATCTTCTGGTTTAAAACACAAATTACAGGTTTAGTCCAATCTGAAATTATAGTATAAGCAAGTGTATGGAAGAAGAGAGAAGAAATAGAAAAAAAAAAGAAAAAGATAAGGCATATCTACAAAAATCTGGAAGCTGAACTATGGAGCCACAAGTTAGAGGAAAGAGTGACCTTCTCAGTGCCACAAGAGAAGCTGACAGTGACGATCAAGTCCTTTTGCATTGGAGACCCAGAAACAGATCCAGGAACCAAAGCCATGAAGAGCCAAGAGGCTGAAGAAAAGCAGCAGGCTGGAGAGAGGGCACTAGGAGTCAGCATAAGATGAAACCCCAGGCTTTGTCCCCGGCCCCCACCCCCACCCCAGCTACAGTCTAGCTGCTAGACTAACTACAGCCTTCGGAGGGTAGTGCTGGATAATCCTAGGGGGATCCAGAGAGACCACAGATCCAGCACTAGGCAGGACAGAGGCTCCTAACTGAGAAGTGAGGGCAGGCGGGTGAGCCGAAAGCCCCACTCGGTAAGCCAGGAAGACCGCTCAGCTGGAGATGAGGCCAGACAGAAGGGCAGGCGACACGCAGAGATCTCACTGTGGGGTCTAATAAAGTGGAGCTCAAGCCTAGAAAAGATGGTAGCTACCGCAAACTGGGCATAGAGGGACGCCGTGGGAGCTCCTGATCCTAGGCACTGAGGGGCACAGAGCTCTGAGATCAATTGCACCATGGAGTGCTACAGTCAGTTTTAATGCACATTTCCGAATAGCTAGAAGCAAATTTCAAGTGTCTTATTATAAAAATGATAGGTAAGCAAGGTGACAGCTAAGTTAGTTGGCTTTAATTGATCCTTCTGCATGGGAGTGGGGGAAGCCTTCAGTGTATGAAGTCCTGGGGAAATGTCTGTAGTTGACATGAGCCATCCGTGTCAAATTCCCTGGCCCCAGACCCACCCTATCCCCCAAGCAGAGGGAGGCTCAGGAGGATGACACAGCCTTCTTCCCGTCCCTTTGTGGATTCTGATAGCGCTGCAGAAAATGCTCATTGTAGTTCTTCCTCATGGATGCTTACAGCCTTAAGCCTGCCCTCCTGTAGAAACAGCTCCTGTGGGGGGGATCTAGGCCCACCTCCTTGTTCAGCTGTACACAGTAACCCCGCCTCCCTGTTCAACTGTGTGTAATAAACACACTGAGCTCTCAGGGTAATGAGGCTTCCCTGTCCTACAGGCCAGGCCACCTGGCCCCAGTTTCTCTGCCCACCTGCCTGTCTGCCTGTCTGTCTGTCATTTGTCACCCCATCTCAGTGTGTCCCTGGAATACACGCTGGCCGTGGCAATCCCACATTGATTGTACCAGGGTCAAGCTAGCCATGGTGGTTTGAATGTGTATGTGCCCCACAGGCTCGTGTACTAGAAATGTAGCACCCAGTTGATGGTGCTGTTGGGGAGACTATTGAACCTCCAGGAGGTGGAGCCTGCTGTAGGAGGTACAGGCTGCAGGTTTTATAGGCTGGCCCTGCCTGAGGCTCCTCCCTCCCTGCTTCCTTGTGTGTGGTTGAAATGTGATTTCCGTGTTTCCTCACAGCCAGGTTAGCCTCACCTGCTGCTACCATGCCTTCCCCAGCAGGACTGACAGCATCCCCTCAGGAACTGAAGCTGAAGTCAACCTTTTCTTCCCTAATTTGCTTTTTGGTCATGGTCTTTTATCACAGCAACAAAAAGCAGCTAGCATACCATTACACACTGGACCCTGTAGGTCAATGGGGTTTATGGGTTAACCCCAAAAAATGTTAATAACTACTCTTACACAGTGACCTGTAAGGATTGAGTATCTGGGTCTCCAAAGAGATAGTTAGCCATACATTCTAAATGAAATCTATCTATTAATACACACACACACACACACACACACACACACACGAGCTCGCACATACACACACGTGCATACACATGCATACACATGTGCATGCACGCACATACATGCACATGAGCACATATGCGTACACACACACACACACACAAGCACACACACGGGCAGAGTACGCACCTTTAAATAACACTTCCTACTTTGTCCTAAGGGTAGAAACTTCAGGTACTTTGAAGAGAACCTGACATAAAAACCAAGACAGAGACAGGGAGGCAAATAGAAGAGAAAAATCCAATGAGAAAAGTCTCCAGAAAAAAAAAAATCCTGTGAAGTTTTTAAAATTCAAAAGAATTTTAGAACCTGTATCTGGAATACATTGGCAGTACAGCTGCCTTGGTTCTGAGGTATGATCATGGTTTCCCATGTTAGTTACCAAGTGACATTTTCATTAGGAATCACAGCTGTAAAACTAAGTTCAATTCATTACACTTCGCCATGATGTTGCCCTTCAGTTTGGCACAATATATTCTTGTATATTCATTACTTCAAATAAAATGATAAAACAGATTATCTCAGGAAAAAAATAGACATAAAGAAAACCCCAAAAAGAAAATGTTTTTAAATTTTTTAAAAGGATTTTTTCCATCCATGACCAAATCTGATTAGTGACCCAGAAAGAGAAAGTAGAGAATGCAAAGAAATTATTGATAAATAGTATAGAAAAGAGCTTTACAACACGAATGCCAGTGGAGGTCCTGGTAGCTCAGTAGGTTTCAGAAAAGCAAGCAAAGAACAAGCTTCTGAGACCAGGCAAGACAGCGGGGCACAGACGTGCAACCATGTGTTCCAGTCAGGGTTACTACTGCTGTGACGAAACACCATGACCAAAACCTGAGAGGAAAGAGTATATTCAGCTTATACTTACATATTCGTTTGTTATTGAAGGAAATCAGGACAGGAACTCAAGCAGGGCAGGAACCTGGAGGCAGGAGCTGATGCAGAAGCCTTGAAGGGGTGCTGCTGACTGGCTCATCCTGCTTTTCTATAGAACCAGAACCACCAGCCCAGGGGATGGCGCTACCCACAATGGGCTTAGCCTTCCCACATCAGCTACTGATTAAGAAAATGTCCTACAGGCTTGCCTACTGGCTGATCTTCGGGAGGCATTTTCTTAATTGATATTCCCTCCTCCCAGATGATACTAGCTCTTGTCAGTTGACATGATAGCAGCCAGCACACCATGCCTGCAGAAAATGATTTCTGCAGTCCTTTTTGTTCAAACCGCCAGTCAGTTTTCCTGTGGGAAATAGAAACATTTCAGACGCACAGTATCTTCTGTACGCTACCATCATGTTTTCTTTCTTGCCAAGCAATTTTACCAGTAGGAAGTGTGTAGGTACAGAGCCAATTAAACGTGTTGCGATCTCTCTTGAGCCCTCCCCTCCCCCTGCCCCCCATCTTTCCTCCCTCTCCTCTTCTCTTCTCATGTAAAAGTCTAGAGGACATAACAGAACCACTATGTAACTTCAAGAATTCTTCAAGGATGTACTTTATTCTTTCTGACTGCTGCAGTTAATATCTTCATCCTCAATAACATTATATGCCTGCCCAGGGGTCCAGCCATCTGTATATGTGTCAGACAAATGAAAAAGAAAGAAAAGGAAAAAGCACACAGAGGAAAGAGCTCAGAAATGTGACCCACTTACATCTCATCATTACATACATTCATTAAAGGGAACTGTCTCTGTGGGTGAATACATTATTGGACACATAACAATTCTACTAAATGGTAAGAAATAAATATTGGTTCAGCAACTAGAAAGGTAATAAAATAGATCCTCCACGCAAAATAGAAAGAGGTTAAAAGATGTAAAAATTGAGATGTGGTTGGAGAGATGGCTCAGCAGTTAAAAGCACTTGCTGATCTTCCAGAGGACCCAAGTTCAATTCCTAGCACCCACATCAGGGACCTCACAAAATACCCTACTCCAGGGACATCCTCTTCTAGCTTTTATGGGTACATGCACACAAATGCATGCATACACACACGCATACACACACACACACACACTCATGCACTCATGCGCACATGCACACACAAATAAATCTCAAAAGAAAATTTTGACACAGATTAGTTAAATTAGTGGTGGGGGTCCGGAGAAGGAGATGAATGAGATAGTGGGGTCCTGCCTTAAAGCTAACCAGCAGCCTGAGAGACCCTCTACCCTGCACAGAACCCTTGAGAGCTACAACTGACGGGGGTGCCTGGTGTATTAGGCCAGGCCTGAGGGTTGCAAGGTGGATTTCAGTTCTGTTGTATAACTTGACAGAATGGCAAGTAAAGAGAAGAAAGATGTGCAGGGAAGGAAATGCAATCATAGCATATGCTGCCGTTCATCTGTAAACAGCTCACGAAATGAGTTCACACTTTTCATAAGAAAGTGAACGTTCATTTTATTTTACCAAAAATCATATTTGTAGAATGAAGAGACGGATGGTAGAAGGGTTTGGAAGTAGGAAAGTCTAACTGTTCATTTTCTATAACAGAAACACATTAGCTATGTCTCAAAGTGATAAGTTAAGAAAGTATATGAGTGTAAGCATAACGTTTAAGAGATAATTACCAAGAGCAACAGCTAAATGTTTAGGGGAGGGGTCACACTGGGAGGACAGATGTTCATCATAAGCCTGGTATTACTTATTCCAAGCTTAATGTACTGTACTACTTAGATGGGAATTTTAAACAAGGCTTCGCAATTTAATGACTAAGGAAAGTATTTACAACATAGAGTTCATGGGGGAAAACTAGGCTTAGCAAACAATGTGAAGAGTCAAAGAGTCTGGGTGGGAAAAGCATATTGCAGTAAGCAGGTGCCTTTCCACCCAAAGGAAGATGAGTTTACTGGCAGAAGGTTGCAAAGGCAACCACCCTCCCCTCTCGTACACCCCTGCCCCCACCTACATCCCCTCCCTGCTTCCACCTGCACCCCAGCCCCCATCAGTCAGGAGACTCACCTTTGCTGGGAGGAAACTTCATGCAGCTGATGGTAAATATGGATTTACATTTTTAGTTGTGTCTGAATTATGCTTTAAACAGACATTTTAGGGTCTGAAGAGTTGGCTTATCAGTTAAGAGCACTTGCTGCTCTTCCAGAGGACCCAGGTTCAATTTCTGGCACCCATACAGGCACCAGGCATACACACGGTGCCCAGACATATATGCAGACAAAACACCCATACACGTAAAATTTTAAAATAATATTTTCTAATTTAAAAAATAAAGTAAAATAGACATTAAATTAGATTTTTAAAAGGAAGGACTATCTCTGCAGATTCCCCACTCTCTTGTTGTTTTATTAACTTTGTTCCTTTTCCCTCAAGTACAAATCCCCAACAGAAACAATCTCCTCCCCCCCCATTCTTCTTTCTCTTCTTCCTCTTCTTCCTCCTTCCCCAGTTCTCATATCTGTGCTCACCTGTCAACTTTGTGTGTTCAGCCTGGGTGTGTGATCTCAACCAAGCAGAAAGCCCTCACATCTAAATTCATCCAGTGTTCTGGACTGTGTGAGGCTTAGCGGTCATCTGACACGCGAACCACATATGTAGCCACAGCAGGCACACAGCATTCCTCAGATTTCCAGCACTGCGGCCAAAGATGTAGGGGAAGAGTTCATTTGGGATTCCTGTTGGCTGTTGCTTTGGGGCCTGTGGTCAAGACAGTATGTGGCGGCAGAAAGTTCCCACCACAAGTCTCTAAGGAAGAAAAAAAAAAAAAGTTGAAGAGCCTGTCTCAAAATCCCCTCTGAGGGTAAGCCCTCAGAGACCTAAAACCTCCCACTAAACCCCACACCTAAAGGCTCCTGCTGCCTTCCAATAATGGCAAGATAAGAACCGAGCTTCTGACACCTGGGCCTTCGGGAAACAATCTAATCCACTGTAGCACATACAGGTGTGTGTGCAGAGATGCTAGGTAGAGAGATGGATGGAAAGAAAGAAAGAAAGAAAGAAAGAAAGAAAGAAAGAAAGAAAGAAAGAAAGAAAGAAAGAAAGAAAGAAAGACAAAAACCAGAAAGACAGAAAGATGCATGCATAGATGATAGACAGACAGATAGATAATGGATGGATGGATGGATGGATGGATGGATGGATAGATGCATAGATAACAAATAGACATACAGGGAGAGGCAGAGAAATATAAAGCTTCCAGAGCTACATATAAATTCAGTAGCTTGGGCTTCATTTCTCCTCTGAACTTTCTGTCTGTAGCAGGATGTTTCAGGGTTAACTCATCCACACATCCCACCAGGGACTAGATTTTCTCTCCTGCTCCCAGGTTGACTTGGATACCCTGCCGAACTCTGTAGCTGCGGTCAAATTTCTACTAGGAAACAGGTGTGTCCGCCTCGTCTCTTTGCTGGCACCACACAAACGGCCTCTGCTGTGGGCTGTCGACATCCTTGGCACGACTCTGCTTTTGCCTGGGTGACCTCAGTGGCACAGGTGGAGCTGTCAGTCTTGGAGGGCTCCATGAGGCGCAAGACGTCAGTGCTCGCTCACTCACTTTCAGCTTTCAGGCCCACATCCTCCCTACCCAATACCGATGCTGGGTTTGCCTCAAGCCCAAGCCCTTGCCTGGGTCCTAAGGAGGACAGGATAACAGGAGCAGGGCCAGAGCATGGCACCTTTCTTCCTCTTCCAGCCTCCTACAGCTCTTTCCCCCGTCTGTCCATACTGATGAGTGAATATGTAAGCTACACCTAGTGCCAATGGCCTCGGGTTGTATTTAGCTTCAGTGTCAACTTGACAAAAACCTAACGTTTCCTGGGAAGAGGGCACTGCAATTGAGAAGACTTCCCCCTCAGTTTGGCCTGGGAGCACGTCTGCGAGAATGTTTTATTGATGAGTAACTGATGGAAGAAGGTCCAACCCACTGTGTGCAGTGCTATCCATGGGCAGGCAGCTGGACACGAACCTAGGGGCAATCCAGCATGTTCCTCTATGGCTCTACTGCATACAAGGTTCCTACCTTGATTTCCCTCCATAATGGACCATAACTTGCAAGGTGAAGCAAACCCTTTCCTCTCCAATTTGCTTTTGACCGTGGTGTTTATCAGAGCAACAGTAGGCAAATTAAGACAGCCTCCAGTAAAAGAATGTACATCCATAATTGAATAAGTTATATTCGTTGATTGCTTTCATGAAGGAAAAAAAAGGCATTTTTAGGGGAGCCTCCAGTGGATCCCAATGAAGAGGGCTTACCATGGTATTAGATCTGTCAGGCGACACAGAGACAGTTCTAGTAGTGGGGTGCCCCCAACATCTTGATGAAGTGAAGTAGTAGTGGAGTAGTTCCATATTTTGTACCTTAATACATTTCCCCTGATGTGAAGCAGACAAGACCAAGCTAAGCTGTCCTTGGTGAAGAAAAACAGCCATCCACAGCGGCCAAAAGGGGGCCTGGTTGGAACACTTGTGGGAATGAGTTTATCTCTATTTCCTCTCATCCCGAGCACAGCGGCACTGGATGGTGCTGCTCAGTGGCACGGTTCATGCTCAGTAGGCGCAAGATCGCAATCCAACACATAGAACCAGGCCAGCACCCAGTGCCTGGGAAGCGTCTTTATTTCTCACAGAGCAACTGCAAAATAGGAATGCTCTGCTCACATTTGACCACATCAAGCACAGGTGGCGTGCCCATGATAATCTGGAAGGGGCTGGCTGTGCCAGGCTGGGAGCTGGTTAGTCTTGTTGGCTCTGGTTGGTTGGTTGGACTCTTGTATGATCTCAGTCAAAGCAAAAAGCAGGAAATGCTGGGATTGACAGCCTAGAACCCAATATATGGATTAACCTTGCGAAAAACACTGATGGATCCCCACTTACAATATTCCAACTCTCCCCCTTTTTTTTTCAATTTTCTGATGATGCAGTTGTGCACTCACACGGTCATTCTGCTTTAACCTTGCAGGATACATCAACACACTTCAATGAATTACAAAACATATTATTTGAATAAACTTTATAGTATATAATTTCCCCTACTGGTGGCCAATGTAAGTGTTCTGATCACCTTTAAGGCAAGTTATACCAAGCTACTGTGTTGCACACGTCATTTGTATTCATGGATTTCTTAGGAAAAATTCAACTTAAGATGGTTTTGTAACCCTACTACAGGGCCAAGGGCCATTTGAAGTACTAAGCAAATGCAGTCGATACAGCAGCTGGCTGGAGGGCCTGTGGGCCTGTGCAGATGTGATTGTGGATACAGTGAGCTCACTCCCCAAACACAGTTTTCGATGCAGGTGTATGGAATAAATTTTTGCATCTAGGACTTGTTTGCTGTCTTTGAAATATGTCTTTTCCATGACTGCTGCCGGGAACTGGAGAACACGCGGACCGGGGCTGTTTGTTCTCCATAAGCACCCAGCACACACCTTCTGTGCTGGTGAGTGAGGCATTAGAGCAGCCTCTCAAATTGTTCCTCTTTATTTGACCTTTAGGAACTAGACATGAACTGTGGAAAGTTGGTTCTGAGGAACTAAGAGTCAGGTAGGTGCACCTATTTCAAAAGTTAGCTGCACAAAGCCACCTCTACCAGGGGTCTTGAACAGGGGTTCTCCACCCCTGCAGTGGCAAAGTCTATCAGTAAGTAAAACCAGAGAAATTGAGTGACTGCCACAAGAGGGATGCAGTGGTTATCGCAGCAGACATAAGACTTAGAACAAAAATCAGTGCACAGTGGGAGGGGGAGGGGAGAAGGGTGTTCATGGAATTTGTTTTAAACCCAGAATCTTAGAAGGGAATTAAAAAGACTTTAGCAGGAACATGTGGTCGCTGCAAATTAGGTTTACTTGGTGAGTCAAGGGAGAATTGAATCAGCTTAAGAAACAAGTCTCAGTCTTTTCTGTCAGAGCACTGGCTATGGAAAAGAAAAGGGAAAGAGGGGGGGAAAAAAGACATACTGATTAAACTCCAGAGAGGAAAGACTGTGCTGGGAGAAAACCCAGGAGCCTCTAAGGGCAAGCTAGGAGATTAGAAAGGAAAGAAGGCGTAGGTGGGCCCTGCTGCATTAAGCTATGATGAGGCGAATGAGATCATGGTTACTAGCAGATCAGAGGGAGCTATGGGGGCCACGGTGATGTGTACAGGGACTGCACGGACTCAGTGTAGTGAGATCCTGGGGGACACAGAGGCTTAGTGGGCTCTGAAGGTCCAGCCTTTCTGAGCGCCGGGTACCAAATTAACAACAGCAAAGGAGGCGTGCCCTGGGATGACTGCACACTTACAGGAGAGAGACACATCACACTGATGTGGAGGGAGGAAGCCCAGGAAGCCCAGAATGAGATATTCCAGGAATTAACAAATGACGTTTGACAGCAAGAGGCAGCCTGGGTTTATACCTAGAGAAAGTATGCCTACATTTCACATAGGACCAGGTACAGGAAGGAAGATGTGGACTAATGGTTGGTAGGCTGATGGCAGACTGACCCAGGCCTGAGTTAGCACCAGGGCCACTCAGGGTCCCTCCCGGCTGGGTTACCTGAGGGAAGATGCTGGAGAACCTTATAATTGCCCAGAAACAGAATCAATGAGGAGGAAACAAGTCCGTATGGTTAGAAATATTTGGGCTCCACTGTGATCCCTAAGCTGGACAAACTTAGCTGGTACCTAAGGATCCTGCTGGTCCCACGGGTCACATAGGAGGAAGGTTTCTTGAAGAGGCTGAGACCTCCCTGGCATTGCCCAGGGACTACAGGCTTACAGAAGGGCCCCGCTCCTCAACTCCCCACCTGCACAGAGAACAAAACAGAACAGGAGATGCTGGCCACTTATCTTATCTTTGAGTTTCATCTAAAGCCAAAGCTTTGAAATCCAGACTCTCCTCAGACTCAGGAATGGGACCAAATTCATGATCAGACTGGAGACATTTGTGTACTCCTGGCATTGACAGTCTGAGCTGTGTTCGGAGTGTCATTTGAGTTCCTCAAGTCATAACTGAGTTTAAGAGAAAAGGGTTCGAGTTTGAGTACAATGACTGCCTTGAGGGGCTTCAAGTAATGTCCTTCCCCTGCCCCATTTCAAGGTGCAATCAGGGTTGACCCTAGGTTTGTCAGGTAGTGGACTGAGAGGTCAGACCCTCCCATATGATGATTCTAAAAGGTGAGGCATTTCTACAAGACACAGGACAGAGTCTGTTAAGCATGCAGCATCCTGGAGAGTTAAGATGGCAGCTGCACCGTGACAATGCCATGTCGCAAATACAACAAATAACTGCTACCCAATCCAAGACCAGAAAGGGCAATGTGGCCAGGGATACTGATCCTTCAGATGGAGGCCAGACTTCACCAATGGTTATGAAGCCGGGTCTGCTGGACATCCGGGCGATGGGGAATTTTAGGGTGACGGTAGAGGAGGGATCTGGGAAGTACACCTGCAGTCTCAGGACCTGCCATGGTAGTCAGCGTGTAGCCTTCTCACTGGCATTCATGCTACAGCTCTTCTCCTTTTAAACTCTGGGTACCAACCACTGTGAAGTATTCACGAGAGAATAAGGTAAACTTAACGTGGGATACTAGGTGGAGGAAAGATGGGACAATCTCTGCTTCTGTCAGTACCTCAACCACATCTCTCAGGGACAGTGGCCTGACTGCCAACTGCTAGAACCTTCTTGTCTTCGCCAGAAACTGTGTGCCCTCCCCCCAAGCCAGAAGAAGCAGGGTGTCACTAGGTAACATAGCAGCATCCTTTACCAGCTTCAAAGCAGCTTAAAGAGCAATCACCCTCTGCCAACTTAATGTGTGCCCTCCGTGGGCTGCCTTCCTTCCCAGGCCCCTCCTCTACACCCCCTTGCTGCTATTTTCTGCACCCTCAAATTCTTGTTTCCGGGTCTGGTCTTAGCAAAAGACGACTTAAGATATCTACTGCCTTTGGAGGCTGCTAGAGAACCAGTTCATTGATTTAAAAGTTGTAAACAAAGAGAAAGAAACAAATATTTATCCTCCCAAGAGATGAAGTTATCTTAATGACTTTTACCTAAGAGAGTACTTTTCTAGAAGCCCTCTGGCTAATAAGTGAGAGGAGAATGAATTAAAATATCATTGCAATCCCCAAGACCCACTAATCTAGGCAAAGGTCATTGATTTCTAACCTTGAAGCAGACACTCAATCTTGATAACACGTGTCCTTCTGGAAGCACATGATGCCACCACCTGCGATGTATGATCTTGTATCTCCAAATAGGAGCAAAGCTGTAAGTCTGGTATAGAAGACCTGCAAAGAACATGGGGGAAGAAGTGCAAAGTCCAAACTGAGAATCCCGTACCATCATCAACTCTTCCGTCAGCAATAGGAACAATTGTGAGAAAGAAAACAGGGATGGAGGGCTGGCTTTTCAGTGGATGTAAGTGACGACTTCTCAGTAATGATGGTCCTTGGGGACCATCTCTGAAGGCAAAGGCAAGAGGGAAGGGGCAGAGAAAGGACAAGAACAACAGAACACAGGAGAGAGAAAAGGCTGTTTCTTCAGTCAAATTTACATACTAATTGGGAACATGTCTGGCAAGACTGCTTTTCCCATCAGAGGAAGAAGAATAGCTGAAGACTCTAAGCAGAGTTGGGGATGACCTTGGAAATGAGAAAGCAACGTGGAGGGCATTGGCTTTCTGCTTTAAAGTACACGTGCCTTTGGTGTCAGCACCCCTCAAGTTGACACCATGTGGGGGTGGGGCGTGGGGGGCGGAGGTGCTAAGCCATTCCTATTAAAGCTTTCTGTGTCCGCCTTTTCTCCTGGTTTGCTCATTTCCTTCTCCCTTTCCACGTGAGCCGATCATCCAGTCATCTCTGCAGAAACCTCCCCTGGGCCCTAACAGGCTTCATGAATCAAGATGCAAAGAGCCCTTTTGACATCATGAGGAACTTGAATGGAAAATGTTTGATGCACGCATTGAAGGGGCGCGTCCTCTGAGCTGCAAACTTGTTTTTGAAGACAGAAAAGGAGGCGAAGGTATTCGTTAGCATAAGTCTTTGCTTCAGCATTTCTCCCATTCATTCACCTGAGCAGGTGCAGAGTCCTTTAATCATAACCGTCAAGAAAGGAAAGCTTGCAATTTCTACCCTTTAAAAAGGAAAATGACAAACTGGGGGTGGGGGGGCGGTGGAAGGAGGAAGGGGCAGAATATACACAAAATAGACATATACTGAAAGACAGGTGGGTGACAACGTGGAGGGAGGGAGACGGGGATGCGGGGGTGGGGGTGGGGGTGGGGGACTTGAACGAAGATGAGTTCGTCTTTTTCTCTGTGATTTGTGAATCATGAAAACTCCTTTGAGTAGAGAAAGATATGAACACTTGACCTTACGATGGAATGGGAAGCTAAAGGCCTTCCAGAATATTCAACAGTGTAGAAGATAGATATTTTGAAGGAAATGCTTAGATTATAGACGGTGTCTTTTCATTTGTTCCTCCTCCCATCCTGAGGCAGGGAGGTACTAGGAGGACAGCTGGCTTGTCCACATCTTTAGAAGGAGCATGCATATGTCTACATTTTGGATACCCCCAAGGACGGCTTAATTAACTCTTTTCCTGGAAAAAGCAGAAGAGGAAGTTTAGAGAAGAGTACCCAAGGAAGGAAGAGCCTGGAGGGACAGCACAAGGAAGACTGCATGAAGGAAAGGCGAACAACTGGCAGACAGGAGCCACCTGCTCCCCTGGGGAGAGCATCCAGGAGGCGCCCTGTGCAGCATGGCTATTCAAGTCTTTGTTCATGCCATGATGCACCCAAGCACACTCCTCGAAAGTCTTTGGTAAGATATTTCTTGTTCACCTCAGCTATTAGAGCAAGAGACCGAGCCTGAGAATGAGACAGAGCGAGAGTAAACAAAGGGGAGGCAGATGGAATGCAAGAAACTGACAACTGCAGCCTGAAACCTCAGGGCAGACGTGGGTGAGACTGAGAAGAGATGGAAGAAGAGGAGTTTGCATTGACAGGAGGATGCCCATGAGGAACCGCAGGGGAAGAACCAAGAAGACCTTTGCAGCCTCATCTCCAGGGGAAAGGGAAATAAGAGATGCCAAACTCCCTTGTCACCTCACACATGGAGGGAAGCAAACTCCAGTGGACAAGTCGGGAGGGGGCACACGGTGAGACATCCGCTCTGTTGGTACAGGAGTGATGCGAGTGTTCCTTCAAGCCTCGAGGCAGCTGACTGCCTGGTTTGTCAGCTTAGTTTACCAATGATCAACACCAAAATGGCGAAGTCGCAAATAGCTCATGAGTCACCAGGGGACTCTGCAGCTGCCTCTGTGCAATGGGTTCCAGTCTGTAACTCACTTCCTGTAGCATGACGGAGACGTTTCCACCTGATTCATCAAACACCTGAGCAATCAGAGCTGAACTAGGCAACTGATTGGGCAAGGCACAGCATCAAAATAGTGGACAAAAACAATACCTCGTTGTGTCATCTTTACTAGAAATGTATTCCACTGTTTAACCCCGACCCTGTTTATGTGGTTGTCAGGACAAGCAAGCTTTATTACAGCCTAGTTTCTTTTTTCTTTTTTTTTTTTCATTTTTATTATTTATTTATTTTTTTAAATTTTTTTTAATTTTATTAATTTATTCTTGTTACATCTCAATGATTATCCCATCCCTTGTATCCTCCCATTCTTCCCTCCCTCCCATATTCCCCTTATTCCCCTCCCCTATGACTGTTCCTGAGAGGGATTACCTCCCCCTGTATATGCTCATAGGGTATCAAGTCTCTTCTCGGTGACCTGCTGTCATTCCTCTGAGTGCCACCAGGTCTCCCCCTCCAGGGGACATAGTCAAATGTGAGGCACCAGAGTACATGAGAAAGTCA
Source organism: Acomys percivali (assembly GCA_907169655.1). Taxonomy (NCBI): domain Eukaryota; kingdom Metazoa; phylum Chordata; class Mammalia; order Rodentia; family Muridae; genus Acomys; species Acomys percivali. Next base: position 149,397,201 of record OU015744.1, on the reverse strand, counting down.
TATCCCACTCTCCACTCAAGTGTGGAGACTGTTCTGACCATTGGCTAGATCTGGGTAGGGGTTTAAAGTTTACCACCTGTATTGTCCTTGGCTGTTGCCTTAGTTTGACTCAACATGTCAAAACCTTCTCTGATGCCTTCCATGCCCACTAAGATGACATTAATATTATTTTCTGTAATTTATAATACTAAATCAAATGGAATGAGTTTTTAAAGTCCCCATGACTAATGGTTATATCAAATAATCTACGGGAAAACATAGTCACAAATAATTCAACTACTGCTTAGAAGGAGTCATGCATGTTACAGATAAGAGAACTCAGAGAAAGCAGATAGCAAGCACAACAAATTGGTACTGGCCTGAAACATTAAAAAAAAAAAAAAAAGAACCAAATCCCACAGAAAATCCCTCTAGAGGACAGAGATCTGAACACAATGCATAGTTTCCAAGCAAAGAAAGAGAGAGAGAGAGGATGCATATAAGTGGGGGTGGGAGATACACTGCATAGAAGTGTGTACACTGTTGCCAAACCTCTCTGCTAATGTTACAAATGATGGCACTGGAGACATGGCTCAGTGGTTAAGAGCACTGGCTGCTCTTCCAGAAGACCAGGGTTTGATTCCCAACATCCACATGAAAGGTCACAGCTGTCTATAAGCCAATTCCAAGGGTCCCAACAACTTCTTCAGGTCCCCAGTTAGCACCAGACAGCACATGCTACAGAAATATACACTCAAGTAAAACATTCATCCACATAAAGTTACAATTAAAGCTATTAGAGTGTTACAAGTAACACTTCCAGCAAAACCAAAGAACAAAATGAATTACTAGTTAGTTATTTTTTATTATAAAAACATCAGATAACTGCTCAGATAAGGTCTTTACAGAAATAAAGGAAATCCCTCAGGAAAGGAGAGCCATTTCCTTCTAGAAGATTCTAGAAGATCTTAACCTCATAGTCCACATACAAGGGAGTATAAATAACATGGGATCTTCAGCATCAGAGCCATGAGGGGATGCTGCTTAACAATCTAAATGCCCACGTGGGCACCCAGACCTATGACCACTTCTGTTATGTGGACACCCTGACCTATGGCCACTTCTGTTATGTGGCCATCCAGACCTATGGCCACTTCTGTTACGTGGGCACCCTGACCTACGGCCACTTCTGTTACGTGCTCCTTTTGCTACAAGGGTTTCAAGAATATCTGATGTCAGTTCCTCTACTCAGGTTTCCCTCACTCTCCACGGGAGGATCCCAGTCAGGAGTGACGCAGCACACACATGGGTGGGGGAGGGTGAAAGGCAGAATCAGCAGGAAAGTTTAATGTTGGAAGTACTAAAATCCATGCCAGCAAAGAGAAAGACGAACTGAGCAAACTCACGGGAACTGTTGAATCTCAGAAAACCTGGGCTGTCCAAATCATGGGATCCAAGGCCTAGAACTCATTTTCTAAGAATTAGCTTTGGTCATGGACATTCACTGATGGAGAGGCATGCCTTTCCTTTTTATTCAGAGGCTGTTTGATTAGGTTAAAAAAAAACCACATTTATGGTCTTGATCATCTTTTAATTCGCCCACACAAACAGAGACAGTTGGGATTTGATTGTGGAAGGAATGATACGGTCATTTGAAAGAGCCCTCCCTTTATTTGCTCAGAACATGTTTTTGGCATCCTATTAACATTTCCAAATTGAATGAACCTGTCTCTTTGTGTTAGGCAATAACCTAAGAATAGGGAGAAGCCAGCGATCATTAACAATTTGTTGTCCTTGCTGACAAATTAGAAGCAGGACTGGCCAGAACATTAAGTTACAAAGGGGAGCAAGGAAGTCTAAAGGATCAGTGATGCAAATGAGTATACCACAGGCCATTTGGTTTCCTCCAAGGATGTCAGCAGATGAGGGCTTTCCTGCCTCTCACTGGGCGATGCTGAAGTGAACAGGCACATGCATTACCCGGGCTTTCCCATATCTTAGCCTTACACCATCCACATGAAGGAAGGAAGGAAAACACAGATGTCGAGAAGAAAGAACAGCGGCACTTCCTCACGGGCATGCACAACGCTCTGCCATGTACCAGCAAACACCTCCGCCTTCAGGGAAGGGGGAAATCTCCTGCCTTAGAGACTTACAGCACACAAGTTACTCTCTAAGCCACATCCAGCATCTGCTCTAGAACATGGTCCAGAAGTGGGGCATCAGTCATCCTTCAAAGCTGCTGCGACGTCAAAACTCCAGTGAGTTGGAAAGAGTCCATGGGACACTGCCACCGAGTCCCTGTACAGTCTGGTCATTCACTTGCCTGGGTACCATTTATAGATGTAACTCGCTCTGTCTCAGAGAAGGAGGAAAGGCAGCCTGGGACTATGCTGGGTTTTTTTTTTTAATTTGTTTACTTTCCCTCACATCAACTTCTCCACCAGTCAGTCTGCAGAGGCCTTTATACCTCTCTTTAAAGAGTTCCTTTAAAAAGCAAAGCATGCAAACAAACAAACAAAAATGCCACTCCACTGACTTTAGTTTACAGCTATAAAGGAAAGCAAGCAAAGAAAAATTGAGGTTACAAGCCTGTAACCTCAGCTCAAGACCCGGGGGTGGGGGGGGGGGGGGGGGGAGGGGTGTGGTGCCAGGGGGATGTTAAAAGTCAGCTTTAAGGCCCTGTCTCAAAACTCAATGATGATAATGATGATGGTGGTGGTGATGATGATGATGATGATGATGATGATGATGATGATGATAATGATGATGAAGTGAGGGGGCAGGCAAGATAGCTCAGTAAGGTCAACACATGACTGTTGACCTGACTTTGATTCCTGGAACATAACATAAAAAAGGAAGATGGGGTTGTGCACACCTAGAATCCCAGCACTCCTGCGGACAGAGGGGGAGAGAAAGGTGATTTGGCTGTTAGCTCATGGGTCAGCTCACTCGGAATACGCAGGATGACAGACACAACATGACAGACTTGCTTCAACAGGGTAGAGGGCGAGAAATGAGTCCTAAAGAGTGTCCTCCGACCACATGAGCCACTTGAGCACTCCCTCTCCCTCTCACATACGATAAGAATTGCTTTAAGGCGAAGCCTTTCTTTCTTTCTTTCTTTCTTTCTTTCTTTCTTTCTTTCTTTCTTATTTTTTTTTTTAGGTATTTTTTATTAATTTATTCACATTACATCTCAATTGTTATCCCATCCCTTGTATCCTCCCATTCCTCCTTCCCTACCATTTTCCCCTTACTCCCCTCCCCTATGTCTGTGACTGTAGGGGACCTTTCTTCCCCTGTATATGCTCATAAGGTATCAAGTCTCTTCTTGGTAGCCTGCTATCCTTCCTCTGAGTGCCACCAGGCCTCCCCATCAAGGGGACATGGTCAAATATGGGGCACCAGAGTTTGTGTGAAAGTCAGTCCCCACTGTCCACTCAACTGTGGAGAATGTCCTGTCTATTGGCTAGATCTGGGTAGGGGTTCTAAGTTTACTGCACATATTGTCCTTGGCTGGTGCCATAGTTTGTACATGACCCCTGGACCCAGATCTGCCCATCATAATGTTCTTCTTGTAGGTTTCTAAGACCCTCTGGATCCTTCTATTTCCCCATTCTCCCATACTCCTCCCAGGCCTTTCAAATCCACAAATGCCTACCTAGGCACCAAGGAGGCCTGGTGTCTCCCCCCTCAAGGTTCGCGAATGTAAAAACATCTAGAAAGCAACAAACAGAGGCCATGACCGAGGGACGGGAAGCCCGTAAGGGACTGGCAGCGTGTCAGCCAGTCCTAGAGACATGCCCAGCATTCTGAACAGCTCTCCTGTTCACCTGTTTGGGAAAATTGTTTGTCACCAAGTGATATAAACAGTGAGTTTTCCATCTGCTCTGGTCAACACAAGTTATGTCCTTCTACCTAAGAAGATTTCTCACAAAGGACTTGCTTATCAGAGCTGTGAAACATGCCTGCCACTACCGACTCCTCTCGACAGTCTGTTCACTTAGGTGCACCGCAACCAAAGTGACATGCAGCCACTTGCTGTAAATGCCACTGGACCAGTCCTGCAGTCGGGACAATGAGTGAAATCCACTCAAAACTTCACAAGCCTATCCTCGTAGCAACAGGAGAATGAGGAAGCTGGGAAGAGGCATGGTAGGCAGAGACCCGGGGGCCTCCTGACATCAAACAACATTCATTGATATCCACGTGGAAAGCATTGGGTTTAAGAAATGAAATGTCCCTGGAACCCTTACTGTGTGACATGGGACACAGTTTTGATATGTGTCAGAGTCCGGGGTTAGGAGATTGGGTCAGTTTCACAATTGTTTGGCCTTCTAAACATTTTTAGAAATTTAATATTTTTTCCAAAGCAAACACTTTGCTAGATATGCATTTCAATGAGGTGACAGTGACAGGTGTGCCTGTTGCCTATTGCAGTACAGCAAAACTACTCCAGTATTAGAGCCTTAAAACAATTCACTGTTATATTCTACGGTTTGACCATCCCCTCCAAAGCACTACTGAAATGTAATTGCCATTGTAACAGAATCCAAAGGTGGGACCTTAGGAAGAGATTGGGGAGGGGGAGGGGCTGCCGCAGTGGGAGTGGCTTGCTACAGGAACATGCCAACTAGCTGATCTTCTCTTGCTCCCATCCTCTCTGTTGAGCACACACAGTCTCTGGCCCCGTGACACCAAGTGAAAATGCAGCAAGAAGGAAGAAGAACCGCAGATTCAGTCCTGTGATTCTGGACTTTTTGGCTTCCGGGACTCTAAGACTTCAGTTTCATCTCTCTCTCCCTCCCTCCCACCCCACCCCCTCTCTGAATTACCTACATTCCATAACAACAGAATGCAGGCTGGGACATGATATTCCATAGCTCTGAGAGTTCATTGGGCTCTGTTGAGCATTTCTTTATTGGGGATCTTGAGTAGTCAGGATTCTCTAGTCAAATAGAACATGTGTGCAGATGTGTGTTACCTTTAGGAGTCCTGTGATAGGTCATGTTACGGATCAACTTGAATGAGTCATAGTGCCCAGATTGCAAAATCAAACTGTCAGCAAAGCCTCTTGTTCCCTACAGAGGCAGGACTTTGTGGTAGCTGCTGGCACTTTGTGGAGTGTGGTCACCTGTCCCCATGGTCGCATCACTGTCTCTTCAGCATGGGATATATATATATCCCTTATGAAAGCATAAGCCCAGGAGCATCATCCCATATTAAAACACTTATTCCATTACTGTCTTAGCTAGGTTTCCATTGCTGTGATAAAGACCATGACCAAAACAGCTTCAGAAGAAAAGGGTGTGCTTCAGCTTACATGTTTTGGTCACAGTCCTTCATGAAGGAAAGTCAGGATATGAACACGGATATTGGAACCGAAGCAGAGCTTGCTTACTGGTTTGCTCTCCGTGGCTTAGCCGGGACCTGACATCCAGAAGTGACACGACCCACAATGGGCTAGAGCCTCTCCCATCAGTCAGTAATTAAGAAAATATCCTACAAGCTTGCCTACAGCCCAGGTAATGAAAGCATTTTCTCAAATGAGGCTTCCTCCACTCAGATGTCTGTAACTGTGTCAAGGTGACATAAAACTAGCCAGCACAATTGTACCTACGAGGGACTAGAATGTACTTGCCTTGGGGAAAGAGGTATCTCTTAGCCAAATACACTAAGTGTAACATGCATTATTTATTCTAACTACCATCATATTAAGACAGTTATGCTATCTCAGTTCATGATTCTCATTTTCTGTTTTTTTTTCCCTAGTATATTTAGTATACTAGTATATTTTCATAATTTCTCTTTACTGCTTCGCTGCTTTCTATTGGTGAAATCAAGTTTTCTTTTGCTCATGCAATGTTTACTAATTCTATCTGCAGTTTTATGTGCTAACTATTCGGCCTCTTATCTTTAGAGCTACTAAGAACTCACAGCCTCAGGAGCAGGCTCCCCCTGAGCACATGACAGCTCACAGTCGGCAACAGCCCTGCCTGTCAGAATCCCCAGCCCCCTTCCTACACTGTTTCCTCCTAGAGTAAATTCCATTTGAGCTGTGTCATGCCACAGGCACCATGTGAGACTTTAACCTCATAAGTCATAAACGAGGAAATTAAGGATTCAAAGAGGTTGAAGAGGGCCTGGAGAGATGGCTCAGTGGTTAAGAGCACTGACTGCTCTTCCAGAGGTAATGAGTTCAATTCCCAGCAACCACATGGTGGCTCACAACCATCTATATTGTGATCTAATGCCCTCTTCTGGCCTGCAGATGTATATGCAGGCAGAGCACTGTATACATAATAAATAAATGAATAATTCTTTAAAAAACAACAACAACAAATATATTGAAGCACTTGGCCCAGATTACAGAGTTCTTACATTGCAGGGCTGGATTTCCAGCTGCTGAACAGTCCTCTGCTTCTTTCAGCTTGGCGTTGTGCCAGTGTGAGATGGGATTGTGCACAAAGCTACTCTGAGAGTTCTTATTTCTTTCACTCATATAACTTGTCTTCAAATAACATTCTAATTGACATTTCCAAACTTACAAGTACAATAGTGTATTAACCAGGTCTCTCTAGAGGAACAGAACTGAAAGAATGAATGTATATTTTATATATGTATATTTATATATACAATATATATGTAATGTATTAGAGTGCCTTACAGTCTATGGTCGGTCTAATCTAACAATGACTGTCTCCCAACATAAAGACCATGAATGTGATAGTTGCCGTCCACAAGGATGGATGTCTCAGCTGGTTTTCAGGCTGTGTTGGGATCTCAATGAAATAGGCTCTAAGACCAGGAAAGGAATGCCTCAGCATCAGGGTAGATGAACTTGTCAGTCATAGTGAGGGCGAAGGCAAAGGCTTCCTTCTTCCATGTCCTTCATGTAGGCCATAACCAGAAGATGCAGCCCAGATTTAGGGTGGCCTAAATGATCCTACCTTAATGATCCAGATTTATAGTGGGTTTTCCCACCTCCAATGATCTGATCAAGAAAATTCCCCAGCATGTGTGCTCAGCTGCTTGGGTTTTAGTTGATTCCAGATATGGTCAAGTTGATGATCAAGATCAGCCATCACAAACAGAGATGTGATATAATTCATATTCAAATACCTAAATTTAATTTTAGCTCTACCACTTCCTGGAGAACTAATTCATACTAGTCACATGATTGTCCTAGGCCACCACCACCTTCTTTCTCCTCCTCCTCCTCCTCCTCCTCCTCCTCCTCCTCCTCCTCCTCCT
>OU015744.1:149351346-149379705 GCA_907169655.1 Acomys percivali | reverse complement strand
TATTATTATTATTATTATTATTATTATTATTATTATTATTATTATTATTATTATTATTATTATTTAGGTAAAATGAAAACATGCCCTGTGGAAGACAAAACTGATTGTGAATTTGAACAACACAAATCTGTAGAAGTACAGGTACAATTCAGCCCAGGATGCTTTGAGTCCCCATGCGCCACCCTCCCTCATGCTGGTACAAATGACTCACAAGCGTTGGCACCCTCACTGTAAACAGCATCAATCTGGGCAGACGTCTTGTGACAAATAGAGCACAAAATCCCAAAGCTTTTAAGGGATTCTGCTTCCATGAAGATAAGTGGTGGGTTTTCCCAAGCAGCACATTTGCTCGTGGCCGGGCTATTCTCATACAAGGGTATCATCGAGAGCAGATGGGTGAGGTCAAGGGAGGACATATCCTTAGACACACGTACTCAGCCTCTTTAACGAAGAGCAGCTTAACACTAAGATGGCATGAAGAGTAAAAGAAGCTCACTGGGAGCCACAATGCTACAGCTTCTGAGGTATTCCAGAGGGTTCTCAAAGGACGCTGAACCGTACCAAGTTTCAGTGTGTTAAAACACTGAAGCATGCACTTCTAAAAATTCATCTTGAAAGCAAAGGACTTTTTTTTTTTGTCTCCCCCGAATCTTTCTGCGTGGGAAGCTGTGTGGTGACTGAGTGGGAACAATCATCGGGTTGTTTTCTTCTGCAGGGAGGGCAGTGCACTTCCACCCGTCATCTTCAGGCAGCCCCGCGACCCTGACTCTGCCCAACACCATGCTCTGGGAAGGCACCCTGGTGCCTGTGCCCTGCCCTTGACAACAGTGTCAGCATGGCGATTCAGTGTGATTGGCAACACTCTTACAATGGCAAACGCAAGACATGATCTGAGGGAAAGATGGTGAATAGCACCCCTGCAATAAGCTGCTGACCTCCTCCTGGTGAACGCATGAGGTCCCCAGGCAGAAAATCCAACAGAGTTTTTCTCCAAACCGAAGGTCTGGCTAGCTGTGACTGGGTTTCTTGTTGCATGCACTTTACCCGGGTAGACATGAACAAGCATTTGTGCACCCAACAGACAGCACTGACGGCAGACCAAGGAGTGGTCCCACCAGTCTGGCTCAGTGGACAATGCGGTTATTGCCGTTAGTTACAGGAAGGGGCTACCTTATCGGAGTCACAAATGGACAGCTACACCATACAAGAGTGTGCTTCCTTCCAGGAACGGTGACAGCTTGTACATCTTTGGGATGGAATGGTCTGACATGATGTATTGTGACCCCGTTCCACAAGAGGTCATTCTCGTGAGGATGTTCTTGGTGGTATACAGAGGCACTATTATTCCAAGATAGCACTAGCCATGTCAGGCCAGAGGGACAGAGTTCCACAGCAGACCTCAGCACAAGCTATGCCTCCTTTTCTCCCCTCCCTCCTGCCACAATTGAGTAGGAGAAACAAGAAGCCTGGGGCTCCAAAGGAGCCACCAGCATTTCCAGTCCCCGTGTTGCCACTGTCTAGACTGTGCCGCACAAGTCACTTCATCTCTCTGGTTAATGAAAAGGTTAGGACAAGTTGATGTCCTAATGTCCCCTTGAAATAAAACACTCTTTATTCTATGAAGATTGATACAGGTCTTCCGTTTCTTCCTTAACCTTTGAGGAGATCCCCAGCTTCCAGGAACACAAGTTCTCTGTTATTTGTGTTCCTTAAAGGGCCACCTTTGACATGCCCCTAACTTAGCCTCTTGGAAGACACAAGTCCGGTGTTGTTGTTGTTTGTTTGTTTGTTTTGGGGGGAGGGGCTTGGATTCACATCACTATAAACATATCAGCTTCTTCCAGAACCTTAGGGATCCGGTCAGTAAAACATAGAGAGTGCTTCACAGTGCCTGCTTTGGAGCATACTCCCCAGGGGCCTTGGCTTTGTACATGTACAGTGTGCAGTCATCACACTGGAAGAGACCTTTAAGTTCCTAACTGTGCAGGGTTGCTGTCTTGTTGAATCATGTCACTTAAAGGCCTTCCTTGTTTAGGGATGTTTTCCCTTTGGGTTCAGGACACTCTATGGACTTTATGAAGAATCCTACATTACATCACTGACCCACAATAGAGCAATTTCAGTCCCAAACTGAACCCTTAATGGTCTTAATAAGTGTGTGGTCCACAATTCTATACATTAACCAAGGTCTCTGTCCAAGGAAAACCACAGAAAGAAATCTTTGCGTGCTGTGTCCGGGTCGTAAGTGGCATCATGTTCATATAGTGTGTGTGTCAGATATACTTGGATACAACCTTGCACTATACAATACACACAAAGCAGAGTGGGACACCATTCAGTTCCAAGATGGACAGAATTGGTAATTAGTAGATTTCACTTGCAGCTGTGGCTGGCATGGTGAGCTACTTAAAATGTGAGACCATTGTATTCCTAGAAAGGTGGCACTCTAAAACATCCCTTCACATCCTATCCCTAAATGTCCAAAGACACATGAACACTGAATCACCACAGCTGACTGAGCGCACAGGAAGCACAACACAGTCCTGAGCCAGAAGGAAGCTGAGGCTCCCAGCAGCTATGAGCACAGTGGTGGGACCACCACCTCAGAGGCTGAAAGACGACGGCCAATCAGTATTACTTTCACAAAAGTGATTCCTCAGGTGGGGCCAAGTGACAGCATGCTGTGTACATTACGACAGATGTCCTCATTCGGTGAGAGCTAAAGATGTTCTCTCCTGCTGAAGGGCTGTGCTGGTCTCATTTTGGCCTTTGTTGGGTGTGCACACAGGATGGCATCTGGCTTGTGCTCTTCATAGTCTTGGCTGAACACCCTGTTTTCGGGGTCACTAGGAAGAGAAGCAGTGGTTGGTGGGAATGGAGAAGCACGAGCATTGAGCCCAACCACCATAGTGATCTGCTGATGACAGCTATCACCTTGCCTGTGGGTTGATCTCCCTTTACTCCGGTGACTCTTAAATCTTTGTCATATCCACCTTTGCTGCGTCCTAGGTCATTGTCCCCACTCCCACTGTTTACTGGGCTGGGCCATATGTCCTACAGTCGCACTGAAGCAGGGTCCTCTCTCCGAACCTGGCTCTACCCTCAGTGCCGGTCATCTTGGACCCCGTGGCATCATGACTAGACAACTCATCCGGCTGCTCCTCTCTCCTGCTGTCACGTCTAGTGAGTCACTAACCCTGCAATCTGTCCCCAGTGTCTCATCCTGCCGCCCTGCCCAGCCATCCCTTCAGTGGCCGCGCTCATCCAAATCATGTTCTGGCCTCTGATATGACCTTCCTACTCCTTAGCTTGTCTCTATTCCAGGACGACCTTTCCAAAATGCAGGTCTAATTCAGCACTGCCCTGCTGGAAAATCCTCCTTGGTGATCTGTGTTGGATCAGCTCAACAGTATTGATCCTGTCCATTACTGACTCCATGTGCCATCCCCTCCACCCACGAACTCTGGTGGCCTAGACGGTGAGCAGCTTCACTTGACACATCCCTCACACGCAAGTGGAAGAACTGATCCAGGGCTGCAATGCTACAGTGAACCTAAGAGGCTGCTGGCAGCCCAGGATGGGGTTTTAAAAAGCTTTTCTCCTACCCTCTGCCACTGACCAGAGATGCTCAGTCTTTAGCTGTGAGCCAGGGTCGTTCTGTCCTATCCCTGAGGGAATTTCCAGCTGAGGGAGAGCAGAACCACAGAACTGGGCTTGGAGGTCCCAGGATGTGAAGGGTAGGAAGTTCTGTTTACTGTGTGTGATCACTCAAACTGCAAATGCTACCGCCTCAAATAACAGCCGCTGGGCGGGCTTGTTCAAAGCTTATTCTTTTTTTTTTAAATGTATTTGTTTACTCACTTTACATCCCAAATACACCCCTCCCTCCCCTCCTCTGGGTTCCAGCCTCCCACGTTCTTTCCTTTTCCTCCCATCCCCTTCTCCCCAGAAAAGGAGAGCCCCCTCCACCTTATCAATCACCTCAGAACACCCCATTGCATCAGGACTAAGTGAATCCTCTTCCACTGAGGCCAGACAAGGCAGCCCAGCTAGGGACAAGTGATCAAAAAGCAGGCTACCAAGTCCATGTCAGAGACAGCCCCCACACCACTTGCTAGGGGACCCGCAAGAAGACAGAGCTGCCCATCATTACCCATGAGTAAGTTACCCATGAGTTGAGAGTTTAGGTTTAGTCCACACCTGATCTTTGGTTGGCACTTCAGTCTGCAAGGCCCCATCGGCCTATGCTAATTGATTCTGTTGGTCTTCTTGTGGAGCTTCTGTCCCCACTGGGTCCGTCTACCCATCTCCCCACTCTTCCACAAGGCTCCCTGAGCTCCGCCTCATGTTTGCTTGGCTGTGGGTCTCAGCATTTGTTTTGATCCGATGCTGGGTGAAGCCTCTTAGAGGACAGTTATTCAAGGCTCCTGTTTCCAAGAATAGCAGAGTACCATAAATAGTGTCAAGGGCTAGCTCTCTCTTATGGCTTAGGTGTCAGGTTGGAGCAGTAATTGTTTGGCCACTCCCTCAATCTCTGCTCCATCTTTATCCTTGCATTTCTTATAGGTAGGGTAAATTTTGGGTCAAAGGTTTTATAGGTAGGTTGGTGTCCCCCTCCCTCCACTGAAATGTCTGCCTGGCTATAAGAGGTGGCCACTTCTGTCTCCACATTCCCCCCCACACACTGGTAAGAGTCTCGTTAGAGTGCCATATGCTCCCAGGGGCATATCCTGTCCAGCTTGTCCCAGAGATACCGCCCTCCTTGGTTTCCTTCCTCTTTCCCAGCTCTCTCACATCTCACTCCTGCTCTCTCAACATCTGATCCCCACCCTCGTTCCACTCCACACACCCTCTCCCATCCAGGTCCCACACTTCATCTACTTCTGATGTCTATTCTATTTCGCCTTCTGAGTGAGATTCAGACATCCTCCCTTGGACCATCTTTGCTACTTAGCTTCTTTGGGTCTGTGACTTGTAGTATGATTATTCTGTACTATGTAACTTAAACAACTTATAAGTGAATATATATACCAAGTATGTCTTTCTGAGTCTCGGTTACTTCATTCAAGATATTTTCTAGTTCCATCCATTTCCTGATTTTCTTGTTTTTAATAGCTGAGTAGTATTCCATTGTGTAAGTGCACTACATTTTCCTTATGCATTCTTCAGTGGAAGGACATCTAGGTTGTTTCTAACTTCTGGCTATCATGAATAAGGCTGCTATGAACACAGTTGAGCAAGTGTCCTTGTGGTATGGAAGAGCATCTTTTGGGTATATGGCCAGAAGTAAAATAGCTAGGTATTGAGATACAACTATATGCAGTTTTTTTTTTTTTAAAGAGCCAGATTGATTTCCAAAGAAGTTGTACAAGTTTGCATTCCCAAAAGCAGTAGAGGAGTGTTCCTCTTTCTCCACATCTTTGCCAGCATTGGCTGGCACTTGAGTTTTTGATCTTAGCCATTCTTATAGGTGTGAGATGGAATCTCAGAGTTGTTTTGATTTGCATTTCCCTACTTACTAAGGATGTTGAGCATTTCTTTAACTGCTTCTCTTCAAGTAGAAATTCCTCTGCTGAGGAGTCTCTATTTATATCTGTGCCCCACTTTAATTGGATTATTTACTTTGTTGGTATTTAATTTCTTGAGTTTACTATATATTTTCAATATTAGCCCTCTGTCAGATGTAAGGTTGGTGAAGATATTTTCCCATTCTGTAGGCTGCCATTTTGTTCTATTGACAGTGTCTTTTGCCTTACAGAAGCTCTTCAATTTCATGAGGCCCCATTTATTAATTGTTGATCTTAGTGCCTGAGCTGCTGGTGTTCTGTCCAGGAAGTTGTCTCCTGTGCCAATGAGTTCAACAATCTTCCCCACATTCTCATCTATTAGTGTATCTGGTTTTATGTTGATGTCTTTGATGCACTTGAACTTGAGTTTTGTACAGGGTGATAAATATGGATCTATTTGCTTTCTTCTATACGCAGGCATCCAGTTAGACCATCACCATTTGTCGAAGATGCTTTCTTTTTTCCATTGTATGGTTTTGGCTTCTTTGTCAAAAATTAAGTGTCCATAGGTGTGTGGGTTTATTTCTGGGTATTCAATTCCATTCATCAACCTGTCTGCTTTTATACCAATAACATTGAAGTTTATTTGCTATTGCTTTGTAGTACAGCTTGAAAACAGAGGTGGAGATACCTCCAGAAGTTCTTTTTATTTTACAAGATTGTTTTCACTGTCCTGGGTTTTTATTTTCCATACGAAATTGAAAATCATTTGCTCAAGGTCTATAAAGAATTGTGTTGAGATTTTTATGGGAATTGCATTGAATATGTAGGTTGCTTTTAGTTAAATGACTATTTTTACTATGTTAATCTTACCGGTCCATGAGCATGGGAGATCATTCCATCTTTATATCTTTTTAAATTTCTTTTTTCAGAGACTTGAAGTTCCTGTTATACAGGGCTTTCACTGTCTTGGTTAAAGTTACTCCAAGATATTTTATATTATTTGTGGCTATTGCAAAACATGTTGTTTCCCTAATTTCTTTCTGGAATCATTTATTGTTTATATAAAGGGGGATACTGATTTTTTTTTAGTTAATTTTGTATCCAGCCACTTTACTGAAGATGTTTATCATCTGTAGGAGTTCTCTTGTAGAATTTTTGGGGTCATTCATGTACACTATCATATCATCTGTGAGTAGAGATACTTTGACTTTTTCCTTTCCAATTTGTGTCATCTTGATCTCCTTTAGTTGTCTTATTTTACTAGCTAGGATTTCAAGTACTATATTGAATATATATGGAAAGAGTGAACAGCCTTGTCTTGACCCTAACTATAGTGGTCTCCATTTAGTTTCTCTGTTTAGTTTCTCTCCAAGCTATTGGTTTGCTGTATATTGCCTTTAATGTGTTTAGATATGCAACTTGTCCCTAATCTCTCCAAGACTTTTATCATTCAGCATCTAATGAGATGATCATGTGATTTTTCTTTTGGTTTGTTTATATGAAAGATTACATTGGTGAATTTTTGTATGTTGGGCCACCCCTTCACCTCTGGGATGAAGCCTACTTGATCAAGGTGGATGATGTTTTTGATGTGTTCTTTGGTTCAGTTTGTGAGTATTTTATTGAGTACTTTTGCCACCATACTCATGAGGAATATTGGTTTGAAACTTTCTTTCTTGACTGAATGTTTGTATAATTTAGGTGTCAAGTTGACTGTGGCCTGATAGTTCCCTCTGGTTCTATTTTGTGGAATAGTTTGAAGAATACTGGTACTAGCTCTTCTTTGAAAGTCTGGTAGAATTCTGCACTGAAACCACCATCTTGGTAGATTTTTTTTCCTTTGACGAGTATGAAGTGTTCTTCCCCATCTCTTTTGCTTATTTTTTGTTTGAAAGTCTATTTTATTAAATATTAGAATAGCAGCTCCTGCTTGTTTCTTTGGTCCATTTTCTTGGGAAAACTTTTTCCAGCCCTTTACTCTGAGGTAATGTCTATCTTTGTTGCTGAGGTATGTTTCTTGTATGCGCCAGAATAATGGATCCTGTCTTTGCATCCACTCTGTTAGCCTGTGTCTTTTTATTGGATAATTTATTCCATTGATGTTGAGAGATATTAATGACCATTGAATGTTGATTCTTCCAATATTGATATTGGTGGTGGTAATGCGTGTCCACTTGTCTTCTTTTGGTTTTGCTGGTGTGAAATTATTGATTACTTTCTTTTGTTGAGTGTAGTTACCCTGGTTGTGAGGGGGTTTCCCTTCTTGTATACTCTGTAAGGCTGGGTTAGTCGAAAGTTATTGTTTAAATTTGGTTTTGTCATGGAATATCTTGTTTTCTCCATCTATAGTGATTGAAAATTTTGCTGGACATAATAGTCTGGGTTGGAATCTGCAGTCTCTTGGGGTCTGCAAGACATCTTCCCAGGCCTTTCTGTCTTTTAAAGTCTCTTATGAGAAGGTGGGTGTATCTAATAGATCTGCCTTTATATGTTACTTGGTCCTTACCTCCTGAAGTTTTTAATATTCTTTTTTTTATTATGTACATTTAGTGTTTTAATGATTATGTGGCAGGAGAATTTTCTTTTTTGGTTCAATCTATTTGATGATCTGAAGGCTTCTTGTACATTTATAGACATGTCTTTCTTTAGGCTAGGGAAATTTTCTCCTATGATTTTGTTGGAGATATTTTCTGGGCCTTTAAACTGGGAGTCTTCTCCTTCCTCTATTCCTATTATTCTTAGGTTTGATCTTTTCATGGTCCCAAATTTCCTGCATGCTTTGAGTTAGGAACTTTTTAGATTTAGCATTTTCTTCCAACGATGTATTAATTTCTTCTATGCCTGAGATTCTTTCTTCCATCTCTTGTATTCTGTTGGTGATGCTTATGTTTGTAGTTCCTGTTCTCTTTCCTATGTTTTCCATCTCCAGGATTGCCTCAGTTTCAGTTTTCCTTATTGCTTGTATTTCCTTTTTCACGTCTTAAACAGATTTATTTGTTTCCTTCTCTTGTTTGTTTGTATTTTCCTGTACTTTTTAAGGGACTTATTCATTTCTATCATCTGTTTGAATGTAGTTTCCTGCATTTCTCTAAGGAAAAGCATTTATTCATTTCCTATTTAAAAGCATCTATTATCTTCATAAGTTATATCTAAGGTCATTTTCCTGTGCTTCAGGATATCCAGGGCTTATCCAGGATATCCAGTAGGATAGCTGGATTCTAGTGGGGCCATATTGCCCTTGGTTTTGTAGAGTATGTTATTATTCTATCCTTTAGCCATCAGGTTGTCCCTGGTATTGGTCCTAGTAGTCCCTGATAGCTGCGACCTCTGGGATTTCAGGCCAAGCTGGGACCTGTGAACCGACCTGCAGAGGAGTACATGATGCAGACCTCACTGCTGCTTGCAGTCCCCAATGGCTGCTGCCGCCTCTGGAACTGCAGGCAGAACTGAGGTCCAGAAACTGGCAGGCAGAGGTCACAAAGCAGGTTTCACTGCAGCTGGTTTTATCCAAGGGCTGCCACTTCTAGGATTGCAGGCAGAGCTGGGAACTGGGAACTGACACACAGGGGTCTAAGCTTATTCTTTAAAGCTAATTTTTGCTGGTCTCACATCCCACTTGCCTCTTTCTTACCATGCATTTCCTGATTCTTGACTCTATTCTCCAAAAAATGTATCTAGAATCTTCCAGGTTTGCCATCAATCCACACAATTAAATTAAGAATTGTTCTTGCATTGACACTGGGATAAGTGGTTATAGAAAAGAAGGATGTGCATTGCAGGGGACCAGATGGGTCACTCTGAGCCCTTGGTACTGATATGTTCCCTTCAGTGGGGAAAGTGTAGGATACATGCTGTAGGCTAGCAAAGTCTTTTAGTGACCATTCTGAATCTGAGACACTTTCAACTGCTGGTTAGAAGTGGGGCTTAGGAAGATAAGAGTAGCCTGTCAGTCCTTCCCCAGTAATGATCATACTTATTATTCATTTCTTTTTAAAGATTTACAAATGGATGCTAGGCTCAGGGTCAGCCACGCACATGGCCAGACATGACAGGGTCTGTTTGCTAACACCGCACCATTACTACTTTGTTGCACCAGAGTTTGAACTCGAGCATCAAAAGCCAAGCCATTAGTCATCTGAGAATATAAATGGAGTTTCATGTTCCTATGACTGATTGGTCTTAATTTATGAAAAACTAAGGACTGTGTAAGGACAAACAACAAGAATCAAATATATACCCTTGCCAGGGCTCATAAAATGGGCTGTAATTGGTCTGGGCCTCTGCTCTTTCAGTGCTCCGAGCAATCTTAATATCTTTAAGAAACTAAAAGCTTCTTTTCTAACCTATTTGGGCTTAATTGATGATCTCAAGGTCAAAGACAATGTATTTATGTTTCATTTCCCCCTCTGCAGACCACAGAGCAGTGCAAGCTCAAGTGCTCACACATATATCAAATTCCAGATATAAAAACCAGCATGTAACCAGGCAGAAGCTGAGCCCTTTGACATACACATCTTCAGCAGGATTGGTCTAGGGCATTCATGTATGGAAACATGCATTTTCAACATATGCATTATTAGAAGTGTCTTTAAACAAATGCATCATAGAAATATAGTGTATCTTCACCAATTCAGTAAAGTATATTTTCAAAATATAAAATTAATATTAGCACTAGACAATACTACATGTACCAGAAAGACTATGTATGTAAAAATAATCAACCTCCAGAAAATTATAGTTTCTTTCTACTGACCAAGTAGCCCCTCTTTATTACTTAGAAAATCATTACTGAGTAACATTATACATGAAGCGTCAGCTAGGTAGGCCAGTAGACAAAACAGTTATGGTCATTGTTGTCTATGGTGCTTCCATTCAAGTGGATACAATAACCAAAAAACTTTGAAGAAGCAAACAGTCTCATTAGGGCAGGTACCTCAAAGAAAGGAGTAATGGTTGAGAAATCAGAAGCAACTTAAGCATCACTGAGCTTTTCCCACATATCCTACAGAGAAAGAAACAGATCTCTATTGGTGAGACAACTCTCCCAGGGACACACAGTGACCATCAGTCTTCTTGTTTAGCACAAAGGGAAATGTGTCAAAGCTACATCCCACCCAAGTGCAGAAATTCAGCGCAAACCAAATTACTCCTAGTCTCGATGTCCACACTTTACACTGACATTCTGAAATGAGTGTGTGACTAGAGGGGCAGAAGAGCAGTAAGAGGCCTGGGCAAACTGACACTGGCTGCCTTTTTAGACTAATAGGCAGTTGCAGGATTCTGATCCTGGAGTAAGAGGTTAAAATCTGGTCTCCATAGAGACCATCAAAGGTGTCAGCCCTGCCCAAGTGTTATTGTGCATATTTGTAATCCCAGCACTTAAAAGAACTGGCAAGTCCAAAGCCAATTTGGGCTATAAAGAGATCCTGAAAAATAAACAACAAAAAGATCCTGGAATTGATCTCATTGGTATGTGCCAGCACAGGCAGACCACTACTCTTGTTGGGGCTTTGAAAGAATCATTTTCAACCCTAGAATATCAAGTACATACCTACTATTTGTATATACTGCCTTATAGCTCTTATGCCACTTTTATACATCACTTCATTTAGACATCATTATTATCCCTGCTTTACAGACGAAGAAAGAGGTGCTCAGATACCCAAGTCAGTGAATAAGTAAGAGCCATGGCCAGGATCAGAACAGAGAACTTTAGACTCTAAGATCTTTGCTTTCTCAGTACAAGTTACCCCTCAATAGTGGTTGTCTGAGGAACTGCCTATAACATGGGCTTAAGTGATAAAATTGTCATTAACTAGAGCTTGGGCTTTAACATATACTAGCTATCTTAAAGACTGAAGGAGTGGGTGACTGATGAGAATCAACGTGAGATGTAGCAGCTGGAAGGAGAAATAGCAGCTAGAAGCAACCTTTATTACGTGTCCAATATGGTGACCACATGGCGGTAGGGACAGAATGCATCCCGGATGAATATCCATAATAATGTAACAACAAAATGCATCTTTTTGTTAGGGTGCCTTCATTTCACATATATTAACTCAAAATGAGGAAAGAGAAGGATGGACAGTTATCGGGTACTTGGATTCAGATACTGAAACTGGGCTTTCTGCTTCCAGGGTCCTGATCTCAGTGGCTCTCCTACACTACAGAGGCACCAGGGGACCTCTTAGCCTCAGTCCTCTGCAGCCCTCCATCTTTTGAGAATGGCATCACTTTGAGAAAAGTTGCCTCTCTCATAGGGAAGATAGTCTTGATGAGACACCTATCAAGTTGTCCTTTAAAACTTTGTCAGCTCCTTTCTCCGAAGGATTGAGTGAGGGAAAAATAATAAGAATAAATGGTTCACTTGGCCCCAGCAGGACCCCAAGGGCAGTGCTCCTGCCACTAGGATCCTAGGAACCAACTTTCTCAGCTTGATACTTCAGATTACCCTTGCCTCCAAGACTCTACCACCTAGTACACTCTCTGAGTTGAAGTGAGTCAGTCCGGGCCCATTTCTGTTGCTCACCACCAAACTCTAGCATAGTTTCATCAGTCCCTGATCTGCTGCCAACTTCTGAATGACTCTGCTCTGCCCCCTCAGAGCACCAACTGCCGGAACTAAGTCACTAAACTAGAAAGGTCTCTACTTTATAATAGTTCTAACAGTCTTTACTTTTATTCTGTAGTTTGTGGGTCTCCCTGATTCTCACATGTCTAGAATGCACATTGACACATGTGGGCAAGAACTTCTCAGCTTTCCCATTCATATCTGCCTTTCCATGCATATCTGCTCCAGCTGTGCTCCTTCCTCTCTCTAGCCCCAGGCCCACTCTCTGAAATAGCTGCTTACACTTTCATCTTTCTCTCCCATTCTTTGCCCAAGGCATGTTCTAATTTCCTGCTTTAGTAGGAATATGGAGATGATGCATCATTCAGCCCACAGCCCATTGTGCATTTTCATTCTCTCAACCTTGTTTTCCTTTCAGTGCTTCTATTAGTGCTATTCAGTGCTTCTATCTCTTGCTGAGATAAAGTGCTCTGGCCAAGGCAACTTACAGAAAGGTGAGTTTATGTGGGCTTACAGAGGTATAGAGTTCCTCGAGTGAAAGCATGGTGGTAGGAAGAGAAAGCTGAGGGCTCACATCTTGAACAATCACCAAGCAGAAGGAGTGAATTGGGAAGGGTGCATGGCTGTGAAACCTCAAAGCTTGCCTGCAGTGACATAACTCCTCCAGCAAGGCCCCACTCCTAAGCCTACCCAAGCAAGGAAGGACCATGTATTCAAATGCCCCAGACTACAGGGAACATCTGACTCAAACCACCACATGGTTTACTTTTCCCCTGTAAAGCATACCTCTTCCTGAGGATGCAAAGCATGATTCAACAAACCATTGGCTTTCTTCTAGAACAAACTTAGCATCCTTTAGTAAGGCATAATTGACAAAGAATCACAGATTTGGTGGGTACAGTTTGATTTGAACATATGTAAACACTTGTGATAACAATCAAGGTAACATACATATTCAACATCTTCCTAAGTTATCTTGTACCAGTTTGATTTTTAGTTTTTAATCAGCCCCACTCTCTCCCCGCCCCTGTCCCTTTCTCTCTCTCCCTTTCTCTCTGTCTCTCCCTTTCTCTGTCTCTGTCTCTGTCTCTGTCTCTCTCTCTCTCTTTCTCTCTCTCTCTCTCTCTCCCCCCCCCCCCCGTGTAAGTATATGTGTATATACGATATATGTACATACATGTGTGTGGAAGTGAGGTACATGCATTTCTGTAACCTGAAGGTAGAAGAGAGAGAAAGGGGACCAGCAAGAGGAGTCAAGGGAGCTAGGAGAGGGGAGTGGGGCGAAAGGAGAAATACAAAGTATGTTGGCATATATGTATGAAAATGTCATAAGGCCATCTTATGAACTCATCTCTGTTTTGTGAGAATGAAACCATAAAAGCCATTACTGGTACTAGAATCATGTTGACTTAGAGTTTTTCTTTATACTTTATGTGTGATATAAGTATTTATAGTCAATATTTTTACCTTTAGTATTTGTTCAGGAGCTGTCTTCATTTCTTAGAGAACAGAAATATCTCTTAAGCATATAGTTAAAGGTGTGCAAGACTTATCACAGAGAGATTTGCACATCTTTGCTCACTGCTGTATGACTCACAAACACCAGGAAATGGAACTGTCTAGCTGTCTGTCAACAGATGAATGTTTTTTTCAAAAAGAGTGGTACACACTGAAGTTTCATTCAGCAAGGAGAAATTATGACATTTTCAGGAAAATGAATGGATCTAAAAACTATTAAGCCAGGTTACCCAGACTCAGAAAGACAAACACTGAGTATCTTCCCTCATATGAAGACCATAGATTTTAGGTTGCAGACATGTGTGTGTGGATGGTTGTGGATATAGGTTGTGAAACTAGGAAAAAATATATATATTCTTGATGAAGGGAAGGAGGAGGTGGAATAGTAGAATACATGTAACGTAAAAGCAGAATGGGGGAGGGGCTACTCGGGTGGAGGAAGAGAAACAGCAGGGAGCACAGAGGGAGAGAAGTAGTCGTGAAACAGAGTGGTGAAACCCATCTCTCCATACATGATTTTAAAAATAATAAACATCTATGCTATGTTTGTCACTGGCCAACCAAAGAGACCTCCATTCTGCCGTACATGGGCCCTAAATGTTAGTTGTCTCCCAGGCCTAATTCTCCGACACAATCACAGCAGCCATGTGGGAAACTCTGTAGCCTCTTTAGGAGGTCCCTTAGATTTTTACCTCCTGCTTCCCTGTTCTCTGCTTGCATTTTTTTTTGCCTCGGCTGTTCACCCCTCACCACTGGTATATCAGCCAAGTTGGCCTGTGTTCTGCCAGAGCAGACAACTCAAAAATCCCATTGGCACGCAGCAGCAAAAGCGCTTCTCTGCTCTCTTGATAGAGTTAGGGCCTGTGTCCCCTTTCTACCTCCTCCAGGACATACTAAGCTCACGAGGAAGCCAAATCCGAGCACTTCAGTCTCAGGGCAGAGGGATACAAGCTGCAGAGGACCTGGGAATCTATGTAGCTACTTTCATCTGCCAGTGATATGCCTCTTGCGCATCTTTGGCCAGAATGACCCACACCGCCTCATTCACTACACAGCAAGCAGGAAGTGGGGTCATGCTACGTCGACTGGTAAAGGTGGAAACTTGAAACACATGGCAACTAGAACTCTGTTTCACACTACGCCTGCCCTCAGGCCACCAGACTTTAGCGTCACAGAAACTGCGCCCCAGTCTTAGCCCTCATGTATCAGTCCAGTGACCGTAGGCATTTCATCCCCTTAGCCTCGATTTTAAACACTTTCTGTTCCCTACCTAGACTCCCAAGAATATGTGAAACAGTGCGAAGGGACCATTGCACACATTTACAGCGATGAGCGCCTAATGTGACACTAACTTACTGGGACCTCTGCAGTGCTGTCAAGCTCTTCTTATCCGCCTCTTACACGGGGTGCTGCTCCATTTCTGCCTTGGGTCTCTTCCCACACCGAGCAGCGTTATGCCTCCTCTGTATACTGCACCCTCCAAGGAAACTCCCCCAGGAGCTAATGACCTTCTACCCACCTCTGCTACCTGCCAATCATGCCACAGGTTGGCAAGCAAGCCTTCAGCACATGGGCCATCAGGGAAATTTTATCCATACCATATCAGTACCGAATACATCTTTTTACCTTCCGAGTTCTTCCCCTCTGTAATGGTTCTTAGCCACCACAGTCCCTGCTGGGAAGTTGATTCTTTTCCCTTTGATACCTGCATTGAGGCTTTTTTTTTTTTTTTTTTTTTTTTTGCTTCCTTCCAGATCACTACGCATATGACTAATTTGTATCTCTAATCATTTTGATAGCAATTTCTAGCACATCCTATTCCTAAAGGCTGCCTTAGTCTCCCCTCAGATCGAGGCTGACTAAAAAGATTTACGCACAGTCTGAGAAGATGAAGAATTACGTCAGTCGCTGAGCACAAATGGAAAAACTATCCAGGGGACCAGGCTGCTCACCCTACAGGCAAGAGCACTTCAAGCATCACATGTCACATCCTGACACTTAACAGCCACATCAGACAAGTCATCTTGGAAATTCAAGGGGAAAGGCAGCTACTTCACTGAGTGCCAATACCATTTCTGCTCCCACCGTCGCTCCCAAAGGTTAGGACTGCGAGGAATAGCAAAGTTAGGCTGAAGGGGCTGTACATGTGGCCTAGTGATGGATCATGTACAACACGTATAAAGCCCCATGTTCAACCCCCTAAATAAATACACGAACCAACATGATGATCAAGCACTTGCTTTCATGTCCGAGCCCAGCATGACCACAAACTACTGGGGAATGCCCGTGACTGCAGCAGTGATGTGTGACTAAAGCAGAGAGAACCGTTCTCATTGCAGCTGGACCATGTTCGAGAGGAAGACAGCCACCACTGAGCACTGCAGAGAAAGACAGATCACGCCTGGGGCTGAAGCCCCTAATGTGATCTGCTCAGCTGGAGAAGGCACAAAGAACCGTTGTGACACACATCATAACATAACAAACACCCAGAATGCTGGAGGCACCAAGAGTGAGCAGATGGAATGAGGCTGAGGCATTGGCAGGGCCTCGGAGACTCATGAGCATCAGGACCTCGCAAAGGGAGCATTTGACATCAACTTTAGAGGCATTGCATCCTCCATCAGGTGCCTATGTGGGGTAGAAGCTCACTCCATTTAAGGGAAGAGGAGAAATGCACTCGTGATGCCTGGTTATGCACAGACCTCCCTTTGCTCCTTCCTACCTAATTTTCACTTACCATCTGTGAGGATCTCATGTGTCAGACAGGATAAGGGTGCGGCACCAGCTGTGTGCCTCCTGGGTTGACAGCCTCATCGGGAATCAGGCACACAGACACCATCCCAACAGCTGCCTCCTCAGCGCTAGGGAAATTGTATTGAACCTGAATCAATCAAAATTTTATGATAATGTTTTTGTTGTGTTTGGGAACATAGTAGCAATTTAAGTTTTATTAAATTATAATTACTATAGGATAATTTTACTTTAGAAGGATTCTAATTTAGAGAAACTGACACCCCCTCTCTCCCCAGAAAAGCCCAAAACATTTCCCTTTCATGGTAGTCTTCATTATTTGTTTGTCGCCATCATTGCTGTCTTGATGCCTGTACTTGAATCTTCTTTTAACTTTTCATGTGCTGAAGTGAATTATGAGCTATACATAAATCAATTAGCGGAAACATTCTGCACTGTGCTTGGTTGCTTACTAAAGAGGAATCATCAGAGAACAGAGAACAGAAAAACCCTCACACTTTCAGTTTTTAATTTTTCTTAAAATAAAGGTTTTAAAACAGAATCACAAGAAGCTTTTTGTTTGTTTGTTTCATGACTCCATCTTTCAGGTTCTGGTCTTCCAGGTCTTTCCTTCTTATCTTGTCAGAGTTTCCATTGTGGTGAGGAAACACAACAGCCAAAAGTAAGTTGGTGGTGAGGAAGGGGTGTGTTTGGCTTACACTTTCATAAAACTGTTCATCATTGAAAGAAGTCAGGACATAAACTCCTCAAAGAAGGCAGGAACCTAGAGGCAGGAGCTGGTGCAGAGGCCATGAAGGGATGCTGCTTACTTACCGGCTTGCTCCTTGAGGCTTGCTCAGCCTGTTTTCTTATAGAACCCAGGACAATCAGACCAGGGGTAGCCCCTCCCACAATGACCTGGGCTCTCCCTGACCAAACACCAGTTGAGAAAAATGCTGGGCATGGTGGCACACTTCTTTAATCCCAGCACTGGGGAGGCAGAGGCAGGAGGATCTCTGTAAAGTTGAGGCCAGCCTGGTCTACAAAGTGAGTCCAGGACAGGGCTATGTTACACAGAGAAACCCTGTCTCAAAAAACAAACAAACAAAAACAAAAAGATGGAGCTTGCCTCTCTTCTTTCAGATGACTCTAGCTTGGGTCAAGTTGACATAAAACTATCAAGCACACCATTTCAACTTAAACACCAGATACATTTGGCAACGACAATCTCTTACTTATGTGCATTTTGGAAAGACATTTATAGCTAATGATTGGCCCTCTATCCCAGAAGACCCTCAACACTGAGGTGCTGGCTAAAAGGCAAAGGCATTTTAGAAACAGCCCGCCCGGATTCCACTCTGAGCTTTTAGCACTAACAGATAGCAGCAGTGAGGCAGATGGTAGCACAGGTCATCGTGAATCTTCTTAATGAAACTAAAATTTTACAGGAGAAATGTTAAAACTTAGTGAGATGGCGAACAATTACGTTAGGAACTGCATGTTTATAATGCTACCCCATGTTCCAAAAACAAACAAGCAAACAAAACACAAGGTATGGATTTGTAAGTTAGTGAGGGAAACTTAAGACGTTCTGCCACAGAGTCAAAGAATCTCACCTACAGACATGCGCAAGGGGTGGAGGCCAGGAAGACAGCCTAGCTCTTGCAGAATGGACAGAAGACTTTAGCCAAACAAGGAGAGCACAGAATTCTGAAGCCTTGGGGTCAGAGGCTGTCTTAAAAAAAGAATGATTTTCTTAGTGTCTTGTGGACACCTTACCATTTTAACATCTTAAAAAGAAAGAAAGAAAGAAAGAAAGAAAGAAAGAAAGAAAGAAAGAAAGAAAGAAAGAGAGAGAGAAAGAGCCATGATTGTTGATACTTAAAGCACATCAGTATAAAAACTGTGAAGTCTCTACACCAAATTAGTAATGTCAGCCAAGCATCCGTATCTTCAGAGAAGGCAAACCTTACAGATGCACATGAAAGCATCTAGGATGGTCTAAAACAGACACCTGCATCCTTTGTCAACTGTCCTGCAGAGCACTCCAGGAGGCTTCTGCTCTCTCCTAATTGGCTATCAGACTCCAGGAGGTGGGCTTCTGCTTGAGACTCTAGCCGAAGAGGCTGGCAGGAGCAAGAGGTGGGCACAGGAGGAGGGGCTTAAAATAAGTTCTTCTCACCGCAAAAGTAGTTAGGTTCTTGCCTAGAATTGCTCAAGGCCCTGAGAACAGGCGTTCCATTTAGTCAGGTGCCCCAGAGAGATGCAAATTCAGACCATCCTAGCCTAAGTCCAGGCAACGATCATGGGAGGCCCAGAGTAGCAAGAATATTCATCCCTCTAGATGGGGCTCCACTGTCACAGAGTGCTTGTTCGTGCTCTGAGGGAGACCCTACAGGTGTCAGTGCAGGCAGTGATCTGTGAAGAGAACAAAATTAAAATCCAGTTCAGATTGACTTCATCACTCTGGGTGTTTAATGCCAGGCAGTTCATTGTTGGCGTGTTTAAAACACAGTACAGCTTGGGGAAAAGTTTCCAGGCAACAGTCATTCCAATTCCAGGTGCACAATAAAGCTTAAGGTGTGGTCAAATACAAACTCCTTTGCAAAGTACATATGACCCTGCTGTAGAGCTGAAGAGTCTAGAATCTAGTGCCATCTCTGACTAGGATAGCATAGAGATCAGCAGGCTATAAAGTACATGTGACACCACTCCCCACCCTACCCCCACCACCAAGGTTAGGTTCTATTAACTCTGGGAGCTAAAGGTGATGATCTAAGAAAGAGGAGCCTGAGATAATAATTCTAGGGAATTTGGTTGATGTCTGTCTCTAAAACAAAAGACGGATGAGGTCTGCCGCTACAAAGAGCAAAAAGGTCACCAGGTCACTCTGAGCCTTCTGGGTGTGT
Organism: Acomys percivali; assembly: GCA_907169655.1. Lineage (NCBI taxonomy): Eukaryota > Metazoa > Chordata > Mammalia > Rodentia > Muridae > Acomys > Acomys percivali. Next base: position 149,360,467 of record OU015744.1, on the reverse strand, counting down.
AAACAATATTTTATCTCCTCCACTGAGAAGAGGCTATGTGTGTTTAATTAACATTCCTGGTTTCCCTGGTGATTTGTGAGCACAAGGACCTTTGTGCCCCCACCATACTCTATTGTTTGTCCTTGATATGGTCGTGTGTGGCTCAGCCTGGCCTCAAACTCCTAATCCTCCTACCTGCATCTCTGAAGTTCTGAGAATGCAGACATGTACCGCTTCCCCTCCCTTTCAGATCAGGAAACTGGCTGACATTCTTGTCTGCACACAGGAAGCAGAGAGCAGTGGCAGGAAGTACAACAAGACAGTAAACCCTCAAAGCCCGCCTACAGTGATGTACTTCCTCCAGCAAGGCTCCACCTCCTGAAAGGCTCCATCACCACCCCAAACAGTGCCACCTACTGGGGAACAAGTGCTCAAACACAAGAGCCTGTGGGAGATGCTTCTCGTTCAAACCATCACAGATGGTTCCACTGAGTCAAAATTAGCAACTCAAAAAGGAATTGTTTTTTTAATGCAGATTTTTTCTTACAAAGTTGAAACAGATTAAATAGTTATTAAACTTCAATAAGTATATGGTTATTTACTGAAATCAACAAAACTTTTTAAAAATAAAGCTTGTAAGCAAGCATGTGGACAGGGTGTTGTGGTGGTGGAGTGTGTCGTGTAGTGGTTTGGAGACACCAGAGACAGACAGTGTAGCAGCTTGGAGACAGATTCAGAGAAACATTTCAAAGCAGTGACCCTGAGGAGATTGCTTGCTGAGTTTGCTGTTGATGGAGACTGGTATCGCCCACAAAGAACCCAATTGACCCTAAACAGCCAAGAGAAGTAAAGAGGTCTGTGGCCCCTCTCCCCACTAACCTTCTTTCTCTTACTCAGGTTTAAGGGGTTGGTGAAGGGGAGGTAGAGGCTTCAATACCCCAAGTAAAATAGAGTTAAAACTAAGCATCAGCATCTACTAGTTAGAATATGCCTGGCATATCATGCACCGTACTACCCTAAACTTCTCCAGCCCAGAGCCTGGCCTGCTCCTCCCCATTTGCCCTCCCCTGTATAATAGGGCCATTTGGGTTACCTGGCCCTCTCACTTACCGTTTACTCTCCTGGCTCTTCCCTTCACCCCCTTCCCCCTCTCCCCTCCCAACTCTCTTCTTTCTTCCCTTCTCTCCTGACACGGCTCAGGTCAGGGTCATATCCACTCTGGATTCTCCCAGATTTCCCTGCCTCTGGCTACACTTTCCCTTTTATCTGCAATAAACTTTCTGCTCCCCATATATACAAGAAGTCAAGTCCTATCCTTATTTGGTTTTTTCATTCACCAGTGAGTTTTTATTAGAGTTGTTAACAGAAGTATAGGTGAGAGGGTTACTGACAGAGGTGACTCAAAATCAGCTGTATCACCCAGCCCCACTGGTACAATGGCGACCATTCACAAAGCTGCATCCCTGGGACCCTCTGAACAACTTTCAGGCACCTAGGCAGACCTGAGTAACCTTCCTTTCAGCTGCTTGGCTGATTGGTCTCCCCCAGCTCCATCTCTCACCCCTGCAGTTGTTTCCTGTGTCCATAACCCTGGGGAGGGATCTTCCTGATTCTTGGAAGTTTCAGCTTCCCCAGACTTGTAAAGTTTTTTTTTTTCCTGAGTCTCAGGAGCCTGGCCCCTCCTGGTGCCTGGGATGCTTCACTTGGGAGGAAACTGCTAAGCAATGCCCAGTGCACCATTGTTCATAAGAATCAGGTTGCAGTCTATCTACAGATTCTGACTTTTCACTCATGCTAATATATGCTGGTTCTTTCTGGGCTCATTTCACCTGGGAGCTAAGAGAAAATCTCATGCAGTACGCTTTTCCATAACTTAGAAGAAATATAGTTCAGCTTTTAAAAGCTGATTTTTATTCTGAAACAATAAAATAGCTAACTACCTTGTTTGTATCATGCACCTACATTATAGGTATTGCACCAAGTATTTCATATACCTATTTCATCTAATTCCCATTAACAGACCTCTGGTATGAGCATCAATGGTCCCTGTTTCACGAATAAAGACACAGAGCTTTAGAGAGGTTAGTTCCCTCAATGACACATACAGAGAACCAAAGAACAGAGACTCAGATCAGCCATTCAGACGTCAAACCCGTATTAGCAGCCACTTCATAAAACTGCTTCTTAGCTGTAGCTTGGTCCTTCCCTCTTGCTGATGAACTCTCCATCTCCTAAGAGCCATAGAAGTTTGTAGAATCTCACTTGTGTCACCTATGCTCTCATCCAGTGAGCTGGGAATCAAGAATTTTTCAGTGGGTCGTGCTCAGGTACAGACCTCCCTATTCATGATCTCTTGAACTGAAGCCACTTAAAGGTGGTGGCATCTTAGAGACTCTCAGCTGCTGCCTGCTCCTGTGTGTGTGTGTGGACTGAGTGATCTTGTTGACGCGTGAGAAGAGGATGGTCTCTAAGGAAGAGGATGAGGAAGAACAAGAGACCTCAGTAAACCATTCCTGTCTGAGGCAGGTTTAACTCAGAACATTGCTCAGTTCCACAGCTCACAGCTGACTCTGTAGCCAATGAAAGCTGTTACGAGCCCGCCAAGCAATTTCAGCCTCCTCTAGTTTGTTGGTTTGGTTTGGTCTGGTTTGGTTTCATCATAGGACCTCAGAGGCCATGTGTACGGGTACTTTATGAGGCTGAGAAGAAAGATAAAAAAGTGAGCTCAGAAATACTGCTGGAGGACAGTTCGGAAGCTGATGTCCATGAACCACCTCTTGCTGGTTCTGTAATTTCATACATCTTCCCTCAACTTCATGACCCCATGGCTTTGTTAGACCTCCGTGTTGTCTTTATTTAGGTAGAATTTCTTCCATCCTCCTTGCAAACAGCTGCCTCATTGGGAAACATCTTCATTGCTTATAGACACACCCACTCAAGTTGGTGGAATGCACAAAAACTACAAACGAAGTCGGGGTGATTTGCATTTTTTGGGGGGAACAAAAACAAATCATCTGGTGTTCAACTGGCAAATACCCAGGAGAACCATTTCCAGAGCCACTGAGCTGTCTCCCAGTGCCTCCTGCTGGCACTGGGAAGTCCTGCTGCTGACATCAGAGGTGCAGCAGGATAGCAAGGTGCCAACCTCTGTGTCTGTGTGCCCACAAATTGGACGTTATCCTGGGAGCTGCCCACCTCTCAAGGACAGAGCAAAGAGTAATGAGGCACTCTCAGAAAGTTGGTCTCCTCATCTGAGGACAAGTGAAGAGAGAGGAAAAGTCATCCGAGCCTTGTCACAGGAAAACCTTTAAAAACTCTTCCATACATCTAGGTCCTAAACTAGTTAAATACTGAACAGTCGGGGCTGAGAGAGCTGCATGCCTGAGCAGTTATCTAAAACCCCATGGCTGGTTTCATCCCCCGATGGTGACACTGTTACATCTGTTTTCCATCTCTTTGTGTCTCTTCCTTATTAGATGGGCCCAAGACAATTCGTTACAATGTGTTGTACTATAGAGTCTTACATTGCTTGGGTCAGTACTTTGACCATGACCTTGCAAGCATCCTAGCTGCGTTTCCCCCTGATATCATCACTTTACCCCGCTGTATATGTGACAATGCAGATGTAGCCAGACGACATCATATTAAGCAAAATACCAGCACCAGGGTAGGTGCTGCTTGACTCTACTCACATGAGGTATCTGTGAGAGTCAAACTCACAGATGCAGAGAGCACAGTGAGGGAATACCAGAAGAGGATGAGGAAGGGGGTATACAATTCCAGGAATGCTAAAGGTTGACAACATTGTGCCTGTAACTACAATATGGGTTCATAATTTAAGGGTGTTGTGTATTCCCACCAGCCTGCTTCTAGGTTGCCTAGCAACCTCTGACATCATCACCTGCCCCTGCCAGGTGCCAGAGGAGATAAAAGACATGCTGTTCAATGTTTCTCATAGGCATAATAACTGAGTAGGACTGTTAGTTGCTTCTCTGCTTTGGATGCTTACATTTGCCTTTGGGATACTGTGAAAGCTAGTTCTCAAGAGAGGTAGCTTTTGAGTCAAATCTGCCTCAGGTGTATGCAATTCCTATATCTTCAGAAAGATGTTCTATTTAATGTTGGTGGGACAATCAAGGCTCCTCTCTCACCTCCACTCTGAAGCTGCCTGTCTGCCTCCATCCTTTCCTGTGATTGAGTTCCCTCTATGACAGCTCAGCCTTACTGCTACTAAGGATCTACTACCAGGTCCCAAGTTTTGACCCCTATATTAGCTGGTTAATGAACCGCTAACAGGCATGGTCATGCTCTGGGTCCCCGAGTCCTGGGGACACCCAGGTTGCAGGTACCCCACCTCCCATTCCCATTTCTCATCCACAGGAATGATGTCTTCATATTTTTCTCATTCCCCTTTCGGAAACCTCCAGCCTCTATACCTAAAATCCAACCCAAAGAGCTTTAAATGCATTCGCCTTTCTACTCAAAAATTTAACATTATTCAGGAACACTAAGAGCAACTCTCTATTCCCCATTTCTCTTTTCTTAAAGTCCTGTCTCTTTCTTTCTGCTGACTCTATCACGCCATATGTATAGCAGGTCAGAGCCAACTGGAAACAGCAGCTACAACACATGCCTGCTCCTGCCATCACCTACTCCACAGCAACCAGCTTTCTCAAGACCACTCCTGAGGTATGTGTGAACATTTGTCTGTGAATTTGTTTCTAAAGTCTACTTAGAGGCCAATTCTTCCATGTGGCTCTGGCTTTCAGCCTCTCCACGTGGACCTGCTCACTGCTAGCTATAGCCAGCCCCTGTCCCTGCTCCCTCAGTAGGCATGCAGGAGCCCCAGCAGTGGGCTGTCTCTATCCCTCCTTCTCCCTCCCTTTATTACAAAAACCTAGCCTCACAAAAAGCCCAAAACAATCACAGACAAATGATTCCCAGATAGACTCTGCCCTACGCTCCCAAAGTCTCTTCTCTCTAAGGATATACGTCCCAACTTCTAAGAATCTTTCCTCTTTGATATCTTTACACTCTGATCTCAGAAAATAATATCATAAGATTATGCTGTAAACTCTTACCTAAGGAACTGTATAATTTGCTCATTGGGCATCATGCTTAAAATCTAAGTTCAACACTGGTTTAGAATATATGTATGTGTGCTTATGTTTGTGACATCTATAGAAACACAGATGTTTGTAAGTAACAACCACAGTGACCACATGGCTTGCAGCCTGTCATGTGACTCCACCATCTTAAGATGGTCACATGGTATAAAACAACAATTATAAAACTTCTTAGTCCTAATAAACTTTCTGTTTAATATCCTATCTCCTTAGACTAAGAAAGCAACAAGTCCCATTTTAAATTGCAATGGATGTTTATAGAAATTCAATTATATTTTTACAACAATCAATATATATATATATATATATATATATATATATATATATATATATATATTTCAACCCTGGTTCATATGAACTTTCAAGGTTATTAAGCTAATTTACTATGTATGTCTAACTACTTATTGTTGATGCTTGTTTTTAAACTCTATTTTATTTGGGATATTGAAGCCTTTCCTTCCCTTCCACCAACCACTTAAGCCTGGGTAAGAGAGAAAAAGGGTTAGTGGGGAGGGGGGCACAGATCCCTTTAGTTCTCCTGGCTGTTTAGGGCCAATGGGTTTTGTTGGAGCAATACCAATCTTAGTCAACAGCAAATGCAGCGAGCAGTCTCCTCGGATCTGCTGCTCTGAAACGTTTCTTCCATCTGCCACAACGTCCGTCTCTGGTCTCTACAAACTGCTCCATGCCCCTCGCTACCACCACACGTCATACCTTCTCTCTCCACACACCCCTGTATTGCTCCTCCTCCGAGTCCTACATGACACCCCTCTCTGTGCCACAGGAGGCAGGCCATTACCAGCTGCCAAACACCACACCCTGCACAAGACAAGTATCAGCTGTGGACAAACTAAAGCCCAAACTAAAATTCTATACTTGGGAGATTAAAACACACATAATATGACATAACTGAGCTTACAAAGAAACCAGAGCTTCCATTACAACTTCTGTCTTTACTAGTTCGTGGATGCATGGGTGAATGAATGCTGTTTCTCCTGCCACCAGCTGCCTGTGCTCGGTGTTCAGTTCCAGGCTTCCTGGCCAGCGGATGTGATTTAATAAATTCAAATGTAACTTAAAATTGGTTTTATAATGTTCTACTGTATTGCTGAATCTGAAGATAAGTGATGCCAATGGTACTTTTAAATTGGGATATATTAATTCTAGAGACATTCGTTCATCTACAGTGTTATCTACTTGGTTATTATGCTCTACTTGCACTCTCAAAGGGTTAAAAATCACTGCCTTAAAATATGCTTAGCCTTGTTTTTGCTAATGTTACTAATCTATAATATGGCTTTAGATGCCTTTAAGCTATATACTTTTTATAAATTAAGCCACACAGGAAACTGCTATCCTCTCTCTTTATGGGTTAGCTTTTATGATTTTTTAAGGCTCCAAATTAACAAGAATGAAACCTATAATCTTAGTTTTTAATGCTTAAGAAATGCAAGTAATAGTCACTCATCTTATAAATAAAAAAAAGTCCTTTAAAGTGTCCAGAAATGTATTTGTAGTCATGTTAAGAACCAATGTGATTGGTTGAAATATTAAGCTTTATTTAGATTCCTATACAGGTTTTCAAAGTTAAACAAAAAGTAACTAAAAACAAGCAAAATTTGCCCATTTAGATCTACTTGAGATAGATGTGTCCTCAAATACTTATCTGCAGAATATGACATGATTATAGATCATAACATTCTGGTTTATGTTTACAAAGTATAGTTTAGAGCAGATAACTAAAGACAGGCAAAGGCTAATTCAGATATACTAATCCACAAGCTTGTTAGAGATCTGCTGAATATTGGTATTAAATATATTTAAGCTTATTATGACATACATAGATTTCCAAATCCAAACAGTAACTCCCCAAAGTCTCCAAGAAGATTTGGGCATGACAGATGAATTCTACCTTGGATTATGGTATGCTAACCACTAGGTGAGACTGTCCCCAGTGCTAGGGTCCAGCATGAACTGTGGACAAATTGGACACCCAGAGACTTATTGTCCCATGTTGCTGAAAACAAGGTGAAGCCAGTCTCTCCCATGTTCTTCCTCCACAACAAAGTAAAGGAAAACCAAAAAAACCCCTCTCATTCTCTGTGCCTGATGGCCAGACTGTCTCTGTTCACATTGCCATGGAGACACCAAGAGCCTGGGACAACTGTCTAGTTAGTGGACTATGGCCTGACTAGTCATCTCTGTCACTTTGATTGATACATAGATTCATTGAGATTACAGCTTACCCTTCTCAGGTCTCTGATCACATTGATGGCTAAGCTAAAGGTAGCTTCTCAGCTAGAGAACAGGCAAGGATTTGCTAACCCAAGGTAATCCACCATATTAGTTCATTAGCCAAGTCATTAGTTAGTTAAAACTAATAACTACTAGATCTCTTATTTAAGAGGCAAACAGGTTTGCCTTACTCACAGACCTCATGCTAAAGACAAACAAGCTCAGATGCCTTCTCAATCCTCTTTATGTTTAAAAATCATGCCTTAAGCCTCATTCTCCTAGAGATGCTACCACTGGGTCTAGACACAGCCTACCCATTACCAGACTAAAAAGAAAAGTCACAGATATAACCTTTTACCATTCCTTTAGCTAAAGGATAGTGACTGCTCCCAGTAGTCTCACCTATATCTCATGGTAAATAGTAAAAAGACCTAAGGATACAGAGGCTTAAGTTGTGAGGACCTAAGAAAATATTTTAGGGTCTAAGAATGTGTTTTGAGGTTAACAAGTACAAGTGAAAGCCTACGTAGTTATAAAAGGGCAATGTTTTATATTTCTTCCTGTTGCTGTGCTACTGTGCTCTTAAGACTGTTCAGGGCTTTAGCATTAATCAGTGAAGCTCTGATTTGTTAATCTAACTCAGGTTAAAACAAACAAAGAAACTAAATATTCCACCATGTGATCCACTCTCAGAGTTCTAAGCTCAAGATTTTAAATGTCCTCTAGTTTGCTTGTTAAGTATACACTTAAGGTTGTTTCTTGTTGTGCTAAGTGTGTATGCATCCAGTGTTCTGGACAGATGGACGATGTCCTTCTTCCATGATGTGTAATCCTACTGAAAGTCAAGGTCAAGCTTCTGCTCCTTCTACTTCATGGAAGGTTCTGCTTCCCCCGAGCTCACCTTAAAGAGTGTTTGTGCTGTTGACACAAAGACATGTGTCTACTGCCTTTTCCTACAATGTGTACTTCAGTGAAGATTGCAAACAATGGTGATGCTAACATGTCTGAAGTTTACCTCCTTTGTAAACTTAAAAGGGATTCTTGTAAGCTATAGGAAATCCACTCAAATCCACCTCTCAGGTAAAGTGGACTCCAGATAAGTACAGCCCAAGTTTCCCACCTATGGCCTATTTCAGAGGGTGGGATTCCTCCCCCTTTCCATAGGTTTGGGACTTTCTTCCCCCAACTATCAAAGCTATGAATCCAAAAGTTTCAAAAGTACACCTAAAAAATAAATTTTTCTTTAACCTACTTAACTCTGTCTTCTGTTCATATGTGTGTTCCAGGATCCTGTCAGGTCTAGGTGCTTTCTACATCCAGGACAGTGCCAATGCAGCAGTCCATGGGTGCTCCAGTCTAACCTGGCACACTTGCATCAGCTGGACCTGCGCTTTCCTTCCTAGCTGCATATCTTTTCACAGATCCTGGACAGCCACAGAACAGCTGGGTCTCCAAGGACTTCGCCAGCCCACCCTGCCATCATTCTCTTTGGATCCCCAAAGATTTCATTACCCCAAGTAAACAGGATGCAGCCATTTTCGAATACAACATCCTCACTCCCATCTTGCCACCCCTTCCTGGTTCCTCTTTTTTTTTTTTTTTTTTTTTTTTTAATTGAACGAAAAGAGAAGAATGTTATGCATTCCTATCAGCCCGGTTCTAGGTTGCCTAGCAACCTCTAAAGTCATCACTTGCTGCTGCCAGGTGCTGGACATGATAAAAGACCCACCCACCCTTCTGTGCGCTCTCTCTCTCTCTCTCTCTCTCTCTCTCTCTCTCTC
>OU015744.1:149327147-149351246 GCA_907169655.1 Acomys percivali | reverse complement strand
CTCTCTCTCTCTCTCTTCCTCCCTCCCTCCCTCCCTCCCTCCCTCTCCCTCTCCCTGTGTGTGTCTGTCTCTCTCTCTCTTTCTCCATTTGTCTGTCTTTCTCTCTCTGTCATGGGTGCCTTTCCTTTCTCTCCTCTTTCCCCATCCCACAATAAATCTCCTTTCATACCAGCCTAGTTGTGTGGCCTTTCCTTATATATTATAACAAAAGGTAGATCTCATATCAATTTTTCTTACCACAATCATTTAAAAAATGCCCCAAGCACAAAGCTATAATTATTCTAGTTCCTTTCCTCTCTGTAACTGTGGATAAACTGTCTATATTCCCATTTGGGGTGGTCCTTCCCTCTGTGCCTTGCTCCCATCACTTCCAGCAATTGTCATCACTTTCTTTTAGCTGGTCAGCTGCTTCTTCTCCGTTGCTTCTCTGACGCCAGTGTGTGCAGATGTGCTGCTATGGTATATATTCCTGTAGTCTGAGTGTGTCCCCTGAAGGTTCAGATGCTGCAACCTCTGTGTGGTGGTGTGGAGCCAGTGAGACCTCTGAGAAGCAGAGCTCAGTATGATGTTGTTATGTCCCTGGGGTGTCACCTCTGAACGGAATTAGGGTCCTGCAGAACCCCAATTAAGAATACAAAAGGTGAATCCCTAGCTTCAACCCAGCCATGTGATCTCTTCCACACGGGTCAAACTGATGAAGCCACTCCGCCTCTGGCTCTGAAACTGGGAACTACATGACCTCTTTGTGATGTACCATCCTTGGCTATTTTTTGAGGAGAAGGAAACAGACTAAAACATTTCCCTTCTGCCATCCGTTCTGTCCAACATGAGAAAGCCCTTCCCTGACTCCACATTCTCCAACTGTGACCCTGGGGCCCTGTAATTTTCACAGCAGATGTTTACACCGGTCCTCTTTTCTTGTCTTTGCTTCCTTGGCACACTTCAGTTTGTGTTGGTTTTAAGCACTGATTTAAGTACAGTGTGGTTTAAGCTCTAGTAGAGTTATATATACCCCATTCACATTCTCTGCTCTGGAGGCAAAAAACCTGGGGCCTTTCTGCTCTGTGTCCTTCATGACACCCAAGTCTCCATTAATTCAATCTGCGGTGTTGTCGTCATTCCTTAATATCCTTCTCCTATAATTTTTAGGTTGTTATGCTCAACTTTGCAATGCAGTGCCCCTAGTTCCCACATCTGTGTCTGTGTCGTTGCTCTCTGGCATGATCTGCTTTTTGCTTTTGTTTTGTTTTTTCCATTAACATTTGCAATTAAATCAGGTTCTGCTTTCAGTGAGCGGATGGAGGTGCACAAATGCATTTCCCAAGAAGATTACACAGGTGGCGTGCCCAGTGATCACCTTCACACACAAACCTGAGCAGGCATGAAGTTTGTGTGATCCTCTCCTTTATCCCTGGTAAGCTCTGTGGAAGAGCAGATCTCCACAGAGGCCACGTTATTCTGCTTCCTGTTTTGATGAGTCAAGGATGACACTCCTTCCTCAGTGATTTCTACAGCACTCAACAAGTGACTCTGGGGTGAGGACAGTGGTAAGAGGTATTGCTATAGGTAGGCCACTTTCCTGGTGCTCTGGGTGACTCAGAGTCTAAGAACAGCCCAGAGAGGTTTCCTTTTCAGATAGTGTCTCTTCTTGTCTGACTCGCCTGGGTTTAAATGTAAGCCCTATCACTCAGTGTGGCATTGTGTGAAGAAGATGAAGAACAAGAGGGCTTACTTGTAGCCTTAGTTACTGTTCTGTGAGAAGCCGCTCTCACATTCGCCATTACAAGATGGCGCTGACATCCTGTGTCCCATGCTGGTAAAACAATTAATCTGCGCATGTGCGAGGGGAATTTCCACTTGTCGGACTCTGCCTTTCCCGTGTTGTCATCTCACCCGATGAGCAACAACCAATCAGGGTCTGACACGTCCTAAGCGGAGGACAGTCTCCTATATAAGGGAGGGTTTTTCTGCTGTTCGGGGTCTCCGCTCTGTAAGCTTATGCTCTCCCTCTCAAGATGCATTAAAGCTTTGCTGCAGAAGGATCCTATATGCGTGCTGCGTCGTTCTTGCTGGCGAGACGGTAACGCGAGCCGCACTGTTCCAATTCTGTGAAGAGACACCAGGACCAAGGCAACTTATAAAAGAAAGTGTTTATTTGGGGCTTACAGTTTCAGAGGGTTAGCGTCCATGGCTATTGTGGCGGGGGAGCATAGCCCCAGGCAGGCAGGCATAGTGCTGGAACAGTAGCTCGGTGCTTACCTCTTGATCCACAAGCTTGCAGCAGAGAGCCAACTGGGACTCACCTCCTCCAACAAGGCCACGCCTCCTTCTCCTTCCCAAACAGTTCCTCAATTAGAGACCAAGCATGCAAGCTTATGAGAACTGTTTTCATTCAAATCACCACACTTCTGTCTTATTCTACTGTGGAGAATGGCCATGTTTATGTATGTATGTATGTAGCAGAAGAAAAGATGAATAATTCTTACGCTGCACAGATTTCAACCAGATACGCCCAACCATAGTTCTCTTAATCTTGTCTAGAGTGTGGTAGATTTTGTGTGTGTGTGTGTGTTTGTCTTTAAGACAGGGTCTCACGCCATAGCATAGGCTAGCTTCAAATCTACTTGCTCCCAAGTGCTGAGATTACAAGCATGAGCATCACAGTCAGTATCACTCTTTATATTTAATTTGGCTTTTGTAAATAAGGAGCTTTCTTCTATTACATCTTACATCCCAATTTATTCTGTCTTATTTAATCAGGCGTTATTCTCCGTTCAGCGTGTCATTCATAGCATAGGCCTTGCGTGGCTCATCCATACTCTTGCCTTCTCAGTCTGTCCACATGCATCGCTCGCAGGTTCTGTCTTTGTGAAGGCTCATCTATATTTCTCACCTTCCTTCATTTTGAAGTATCTGTATTCTGGGGCCGGGGGAGGGGGGGCAGGGGGAGTGGGGGGGCCTTCCTCAGTGTTGGCTTCTACTCAGTGGTTTACGGAACTCTAAAGAGACAACAGCGGAAGTTCTAAGAGAACCCCCATGGGATCCACCAGGGCCGGGCATGAAAGTGCAGTGGACAGGGCATTTGCCAGCTTTCCAAAAGAATCCTTTGTGTTGTCTTTGGGGCATTTCCCTGCTATGTCTTGTTTACCTGACGCCCTCTGCTGGTGACCTTATTGTGTTCTGCCTGTCACACGCAGTGATGGCAACCTCTTCCTTAGACTTCCATATACTAATGGCAACCATCAAACAGATGTGTCCTAAATTTTTCTTCTAATTGTTTCAGTACATCTAATGTGTGTCTCCTTTTCTCACCTTGTCTTTAAAACATCACTTACCTTTTTTTTTTTTTTAATTCTGTAAGGACTCCCCACCACCCACCACCCCCAGTTATTTACTTATCCTTACCCAGGATCCAGCCTGGCCACAAATTGGAGGATGCACTGTTAGCTGCACTCACCACAACCTGTTTATTGCCCCTTCTAGAACTGGGAGACTCAGACATCAGACAGCAAACCAAAGCAAGGGAGTGAGCACAGCTCTTAGCCCAGCTCCTCACAGGTCGGTCGGCCTGGGCGCTTTACCAAAGCAAGCATGATTCTTACTCATTGCTCTCTAGTCACAAGGAGAACGTGAAATCCCAAAGGAACTTGAGCCAGCTGTGGACCTGTATGCTCAATTTTCTTAACCAATATATTTTATTAACAACTTAGTGACCGAGCCTACATCACTTATAACCTAACTAACAAAACAATAGGAAATGAGGATTAATTGACACAATAACAAACCTGTAAGGATATCAGTTCCGAGGAACGATTCTCTTGGCGCAATCTGCAGGATTTCTTCTTCTGGAACCTGGGGTAAACAGGACCCAGAACCTCAGCAGGAGCCGGAGTCCCTTGAGTGGTTCTCTCTAGGAGCATCTTAAAGTGTAGCAATGAACAGCCAAATCTATCCCAAGTCTCAAAAAAAAAAAAAAAAAAAAAAAAAAAACCCGCCTCCAGTTCTGGGCTCATTTATATATCTCCTCCCAGAGTCTGTTCACGGGATCTTTTCAGCTGGCAACAATTAAGCTCCTGCACGAGGTGGTTGCTCTTCTAGTGGATTAACCTCACCTGTTCTCTCACGAGACTGTTCTGATCCCACACTTGGAATCCTAAAAAACAGGTTTATCTCTCCTTCGTGGACCAGTTGCTCTTTGGAGGGAAAGTGGTGAAAGGAAACGCTATATACGTTTAAGCATCTCCACTCCTGAGAGGTCTCAACGGTGCTTCTGTTCTCCTTCGCCACATTCCACATGGAAACTCCTGTCTTAAATGAAAAGCTGCTGATACCCAGAGTGCAGACAGCACAGCCTGGTGTGCCTTTACGTTTTGTTTTCTTTTTGTTTGTTTGTTTTGGCTCTGTTTTTTGCCTGTGCTGAGTATGCAGTCTGGACCACCTGCCACACATGGCTACCTACTAAACTCCACGGTAGCCTCTACATTTCTGTAGGGTGGTTTTCTTCTTTAAGAAGACTCCCTTGTTCAGACAGGATGACCTCGGCTATCTCTTTCCATGTGTATACACCTCTACTTAGCTTATTGGTTTAAACGCCTGTCTCTGCAGCTAGGCTGTCCCTTGAAACCAAGAGACACAGTTCCCTCTTCAACCAGAGATTGGTGCATTAAACCAGAGGGCTGTGGAGCAAAGACACATTGTAGCTACTACAGAAACAGTTTTTGTTCATACAGAAGCCCTTGCCTGACTCTTTGGTTTCTAGAACTTTCATAGGAAAGACCTAGGCAGGATAAGGTAAGGAGTTACCTTTAATAATGCTGCATTGGCAAGCCATTGGGAGTGTCACACACATCATGTCCAGAGTTCCTTAACCCAGTCCCACTGTCAAGGAACAGTCGGCATTCCCCATGAACCAGGGAATATAGTCAACCCTTGGTCCCACTGCTTAGAGCAATTGCAAAAGAAAAGGCTGTGCTAAATGCACACGTTCCTAAAAACAGAACCAGTTAGCCCACGACTCAGTTATTTATCCATGTGTTCTTATAGGTGTTTAACAGGCATTTGTGGGAATCCAGTCAGAATGAGTCAGATTACAATGATTTTGCTTAAAACTGTCATTCAAATAAGAAGGCTAGCGTAAGTAAAAGCCAAGAAGCATAGAAAACTGCTTTCATTACGTAGCCCTTTGAAACTTTTTAGCACTACCCCAAGAACTGCTTAAAGCCAGAATTAAAAAAAAAAAAATACAGTTACTCCCATTGTTATTGTCATTGTACTTAAAAATACTTCATCCATTTATAAACCAAGTACCCTTGGCAGGGATTCTTGGCTATCTAGTTAATGTTTTTGCTCTAGGTTCATTTCATTCTGTGGTAAAAAATATCCTGATATAAGCAACCTCAGGAGAAAGGAGTTTATTTCACTGCACAATTCCAGGTTACAGTCCTTCGTAGCAGGGGAGTCGAGGCAGGAAGTAGCTAGTCACATCAGACCCACAGTCAAGGGCAGAGATTAGTGACTGCATGTGTGCCTGGCTGCCCATGCTCAGCTCAATTCCTCCACTCTTAAAAAGCTCTGCTCCCTCCCCCCCTTCGTAGGGAATGACACTACCCACAGCTGGCTGCATCTTCCCACATAAAGTAACTTAGTTAAGACAATCTCTCTAGAGACATGTCCACAAATCAATCCAGTGTAGACAATTCCTCCTTGAGACTCTTCTCCCTGGTAAATCTAATTTGTATCAATTTGCCAATTAAAGCTAGCCGCCACAATTTCCCACCCAAAACCTCTAGATACATTCTGGAACCCTTACATAAAGCCACTGCTGCTCATCTGAACTTTCTTAACTGGGACTCACACTCCGTCTCAAAAGGACAAGCTTTACTATGTGTGTGAGACCAAATTCATAGACATCAAAAAGAAAATTCTCTATGCTATTAATTTTGAGTACTTATGAATTTGTGGTACAACATTGGGTAAATGCCCATCATCTGTACAGGAAAAGCAGCAGGACATACTTTATGATATTTCTAGTACCTCTGATGCGGCTAATGCAGCTCAATTCAGGAGGACTATGTTAGCAAGAGCTCCTTCCCTCTTCTCCACCCAGCAAGCCCAGCAAAGCCAGATGTCTAGGAGAAGGTGAACACTTGCTGAGCAATGGTGGGGATCCAAGTTCAGATTCCAGTAACCACCTAACAAGCCAGGCTTCTCACAAGTGCCTTACCTCCAACCCCAGGGGATCCAACACCCTCTTCTGGCAGGTACATATGCAGACACACATGCACATGCTCACACAGAAACACACACACACACACACACACACACACACACACACACATACACACACACACACCCATGAATGAATAAATAAATAAATAAAAGTTTTTCAAAAAAGCTACTGGCAACACTCCTTTCATCTCCTCTTGACAACTGTGTCTCTCAGGTTGATTAAATCCACAGGGAAGGATGGCTTGTAAAACTAACAAATACCCCCAAGCTAGCTCCTATAACCTTTTTGATATATATCTTTTCAACATTTTGTGGTCCTTCCCTCATTCTGTTTTAAGAATTCAAAGGGGAAAGTCTGATTTATTCATTTTTCATCTATTTAAAAATGTCTCCTGTCCTCCACGGCCCTGTTTAAATCCAGCTACGTGCCTTCTGAAACCATGGTGAGAATAACAGACATGTGGACACTGAGATGACTTCAGTGGCACCCCGCCACCACCACCCTGATGCCCCAAGTGCTGCCAGACATACTGGCTTCCAGTTTGCAACTTTTTGCACTAAAACCAAACAGACACCATAAAATATCTCTTTGGCTTCCGGCAGTGAATACATTCTTACTTCTCTGCAGTGCATTTAAAAAAGACCTCAGAAGACTAAAGTAACACAATTAAAATGCTTCTATTTAATATTCTTATCGAAAGTCTTAATCCGAATCTATCAGGCAGGCCTTCAGGCTGAACTTTCCATTTTCGGGAAATAAAAGGGGTTGAGGGAGCAAGTTAAATGTTCCGGGAGGAAAACGGTCAGGTCTGAAATCTACAGGGTAATCAAGCTGGACTCTTCAAAGAGCAGAAAGGAGCTTCTGAAAAATTAATGAAAAATAACAACCAAATGTAGTGTGAAGTTAGCCTGGAACCTAATTTGAAGTAAAAAATATGGAGGCAGGGAGGGAAGAAGAAATGGGGGAGCTGGAGAGGGAAGAAACAGTGACTTCTGTAGCTCTAGTTCTCCTTAGCCTCATTCTTAGGAGAAGCATACAGACGCGGTTAGGGGAAAGCGCTACAAAGGTTGCAAAAGACACTCAAAAGTTACACCCAACAGCTCTGAACAGGGAACACAGACAAAGCAAATGCAGTGGTTGCCTGTATTAACCGCCATTCTTTGACTCCTCAGGCAGGGGGTATGGACATCCGCAACAGCTTTTCTAAGTTCTGTATGTTAAAATATTTCCTAATAAGTTGTTCACAAAATATTTCAGAGTCTAGTTTTTTTGTCTGAATGTTTGTTTGATCACCAGCATAGTGCATTAAAACAGAACCTAGCCCAGCAGTGAGCAGTGCCTGTCCAGATCTGTGGTGCCTAAAGAGTTCACAGCATGGTGCCTCAGCCTCCTTCTCAGTTCTGGGGATCCTGCCTCACTTACCTACTGTTTCTCTGTCTCTGTAACTTTCTTCTAAGTGAAGACAGTCTTCTTCATCTCTGATTTTCTTATAGCTTTCTTAGTGTTCAGAAGCACTTAATAAGTCTCTGGGACATGAGTCAGCGGTGTGTCTCTTTTTTTCAAATATCTTTAAATGCCAATTTGGAAGGAGAACAGTGGCTCATTATAACTTGGTAATATAATTTAGCCCATTTCTAAGACATTTAAAAATTAAATTTATGAAGAGCGTCCTCATTCACAACCAGCCCAGAGTTCTACTCAGACGATTGCCATCACCACACTGGTGTTTACGTGGTCACCTAGGGAGCGGAGAGAACGGAACACGGTGCTGCTGAGAAATAGCATCCTGCATGTATTACTCCCCGGCTCTCCCAACTGAACGGTTATACCCACAAACTGACCTCAGAGTAGTCTTCCAAAGCAGGATCTCACTGTAAATGCTGGATTTCTCAGCCCCTTACTCAGTGTGATCTGAAAATGTATTTCTGCTCACTTCTCCTGCTGATTCTGGTGACAGTCAGCTCAGTGAACCAGGGCCCCACTCAGCTGTGACCATTCATACACCAGAACAGACACACACACACACTTGCACACTCACACACACATACACTCACATGCACGCACACACACACATGCATGCACACGCACATGCACACATGCCCATACACACACACACACTCGCACACTTGCACAGACATACATTCACATGCGCGCACACATTCACATGCATGGACACACTCATAGGCACGTGCACACACACATGCACGCATGCACACACACACACACACACACACACACACACACACTACAGAGGAGTTTGTCTCTGGCTTGATAGTGCTCATATCCCTGCTACACCCCCACATTCCCTTCATGCCTCAATTTTGATCCCCACTTTAATCCAGTGAGTCCGCATCACCCTTTTTCCTCTTCTCTGGTTTGTGGAACTTGGCCACACCTAGCTGTTGGGAGACATTTCCCGTACCTTCTTCACCTTTTCCCCTCCAGAACTGTAGCGCGCAGTCCAGCCTTCCTAGCTCCTTAAAGCAAGGCACATCTCAATCGCCATTTCTCCACCCCAGGAGAAGCGGGACTTTTAGGTGGCCACAAGCAATCCAAGGGAGCACCAATTCTATGAGAGTGGAGGGGCCCCCCTTCCCAGTTAAACAGTCATTCATTCGTTCATTTCCCTTTCATTACACAGATAACAAATGAAGGTGACCTCGTTATAAAATAATTTTAAATAATTCAGGTGAATGAAAGTCACAACGTCCCATTCGCAGCCTCCCTCTCAGAAGGAATGAGCAGCAAGTATCTGCACTTTACAGTGTCCTCTCGTATTGATGTAAATCAAGACAGATAAATGCTCTGTACACTATCCGATAGGATTTTTATCCCCTAGGGTACATTGGGTGACGACTTGAGACAATTTCGGATGGACCACTTTAGACGACCCTAGCACTGAGTGTATAGAAGCCAGAGACACTGCTACACATCCTATGGGCACAGGACACCACACATCCGCACCCTAACAAAGGCTAATCAGGGTCACATGCCAGGAGTCCCAAGGTTGAGAAGCCCTGAGTTCAACTACACAGCATCATCAATGACCAAGCAGTCTCGAAATTTAATAAGGCAGTTTCTAGCGGCACAAATGCATATATTTGTGTAAATATGGAAACACACCGTTTTGTCTGTGGTTGTTTTACATCGACGTGTTATACCAGCCCGTGACTTGTGAGAAGATTCTTCATATCTGGGCCTAGGGGTGCGGTTGGGCACCGTTCCACATGGGTTTTCTAACGGTTCCACAATACCCTTGCTGAGATGCTCCGTGGGGCCCTTCCGGGGGAGATGTTGAAGAAGTCTCATCTGTCGATGGGATGAATCAATTGCAGTGACCATCTGGACCCTTTTCCACTCGCAGGGAAGGCGTTGGGTGCGCCAAAGGATGCTGGGAGCGGAGACTCACAGAAAGCAGGTCTGCACTTTGAGGGAAGCAGGGGTCCTCTGTTCTGACTGGCGCGTCCTTGGCCCTCCTCAAGCAGGGACTGCCTCTAGGTTGCGTTACTGCCTGTTACCTTGCATGGCAAAGGCCCCCTCCTGCCACAGACATTAACAGAGCACTGTGCGCTCTGAAACGCACTTCTTACGGCACTAACTCTTATATTTCCCCCAGCGTGTTCTCTCTCCAGGAGTAATTGCCTTCCGTGTAGGCCTCTCCAGGAGATGCTGCGAGTTCTGGCACAATTCTTTGTACGTTATTCAAACATGGACACATCATCACTTGGCAAAACAAAGCCCCACATATTCTTAGCAATCAGTATTGTTACAGTCAAAGGCACAGAGTGACAGGAAGCTTAGCTTTCCATTAATGGCTTCAAGGTTTTAATTATCCCGGAACGTGGCACGTAGACTAACCCGAGACAAAGGCACCCCTCCCCACATGCTCTGGGACATTGGCATATTGTCATCCGAGAGAGTAATTTACTTTCACATAATTGACTCTATAAAGGGCGTCTTCGCTGTCTAATCCCCCAAATAACTTGGGCCCACTGTTGCCAGCGCTGACCCCACGAGAGGAAAGAGAGCCGTAATTAATTGAGTCATTTATGATTAATGCGTTCCTGTTTTCCTGTGCTGCCAGTCTCCAAAGAGAGAACTGCCTAGCCCTCTGACTCCACTTCCAAGGAACTAATTCGTTTAAAATAAAGAAAGAAATCTGGTTGACAAGCAAGGAGTCCGTTGCTCATAGAATCTCCTTCCTAGAGGCTGCACCTCTCCTGTGAGCCCGGCTGCCTCAGGAGCTCTCATCTATAAGGCCCTTAGTACATACCAGGAAAGCCTTGTTTTTTAAGTCATTTTGTTTTGATTTTAGTTTCCCTGGTTTTTTTTTTTTTTTACCCCTTAGGTACCTAAGGAGGTACTGGAATAAACAGTGGGGGAGCAAAGGAAAATTGGAAGAAAAAACTCACAAAGCCCTCCTTCTCTACAGCAATGACATTCTCTTGGGTCCAGTCTGCTTTTATGTGAACTGCTCCAAGGGAATGCTGGAGTCGGAACTCAGGTACTCCTGGCAGATCAGAAAATGCTTCGAAGTTAACTGCCCTAACTCTAACTCTGTTTTTAATGCAAAAGGCCATAATGGGACACAACTTCCCAACACCTTTTCTTTTTTCTTTTCTGCCCATTCCTGGTATTTTGAGAATATTCCATTGTGCTTTTTAAAGTGAGATTGTTTGAATATAAAGTCACAGCAAGGAGTGACTTAAGAACTCGAACCCAAATAGTTCTCCCTACACCCAGAGCCATTCCATAAAACAGACGCATACACAAAGCAATTTCTCATTCCCTTTTATGTTTCTTTATCAAGTCCTCCTGGAAGGGTCTGAAAAATCGCTGAAGATCCCAGACTCAAATAGCATGTAAAAACAAAGAGCATTTATTCTGCAGAAACAGCCTGCATGCAGGGATCAACCATCCATTCAAAATAGGGGTGACCCTTTTCAAAGGGTGCAGGCCTTTTTATAGAGACTTAGGGGACTTCTAAGAGGGTGTGCTATCTTCTAATTTGATTGGGTGGCCTAAGGAGCAATCACAGGAGGCATAAGCTGATAGGCTAGGGTCACCTGAGTTACAGTCCAGAGGCATTAGGCCATATATGGTCACATTAGCTGCTGATTGGCTCAGACTTTCCCTCGCAGTCTTTCCAGGACCAGGAACATTCTGTTACATGACTCCAACTGGGATTGACAGGTGCCAGCCAGTGCCTGTGTGGGCTATGTGACTTCCTGACTTCTTCCATGGCACCGTGGGTCCTGGGCTTGGCAACTCTAGGCACAAGCCTTTAGCAATGTCTGACTGTCTCAGTCCTGTGTCCCTATTCCTCTCTGTCTGACTGGATAATAGAATCCATGTTTAAAGAGCTGTGTTGCTCACACCTCCCAGACACAATCTGTATCAGCCACTTGCAAGTTATATTATTACTAAGATGTAATATCTTGGTGTCTTTAACAGGGAATTGTAACAAATCCCTCAACACTTGCTGTTCTACTCCCCAAATGTCTTTCCATTCCTCTCCCAGTCTGTCCTTTCTAGGCCTCTGATGCCTGTGTTGAACTCCTTGCTCTTTTGACTTCTTTACACATCCTGGACCCCTTCATCACGGCCACAGGATCCCAGAAGCAGCTGATGCTAGTTATAGTTAGAGGCTTTCAGAATCCCTTATAATAATGACAAACTCTAAGTAAATCCTGGCTCATGCCTCAATTTACAACTACAATAGCCAGTAAGGATGCTGTCAGTGGAGAAGTCACCTATGATCTCTTTCAAAGAAGTCTGTTAACCCGTAGGAGCCTGTATTCATGAAATCCTGTCAGTGCCACGGACTCGGTGTTCAATAATTATAAAATCTTGAATTCTATTTTGTAAATACTGATTCTGTCATAAAAATTCAAACAGGTGCTAGACACAGTGGTGCACACCAGCAATCCTAGCCCTCCGGGAAGCGGAGGCAGGCAGATGTCTGTGAGTTCCAGGCCAGCCTGGTCTACAAAGTGAGTCCAGGACAGCCAAGGCTACACAGAGAAACCCTGTCTGGAAAAAAAAAATTCAAACAGGTATCTTTCAACTCAAGGATAGAGTCAATCAGGGATGAACCATACCCCAAAGTGATGGGTTCTAAACTGATGATGCCATAAGAAACCACTTACCTGGGTTGCAAGGGTGATCTAGAACCCCCATGAGTAAACTAACACTCCAGTAGTCCTGGTTTTAAAGACCCAGACTCCTAGTAGAAGCCGCAAATCACCGGCAAAGCCATTGTCATCTTTCCATAGCAAAAAAACTCAAAAATCTGGGCTCACATAGTAGAACCATCAAGGGAGCGTTAGTACATACAAATGTCCAGGTCCCGAGAGATTCCAGTTTAGTCTTGGGTAGGACCAGGCATCCAGAAATGGTCAAAGCCTCCGGGCGGTTCTCATGGTTACCAGGGTAGAGGCCCTGGCGGCTCACAGGTCTCATTAATGGCCAGGGCTGCGGTTTATTCTCTCTCTTATGCATCTCCCGGGGGCTTGCCCTCTCAAGCTCCTTTCAGCAGTTGTATGAAAGCCTTCCGGACTCACCTTCTCAATCAATCAACCCGAGCTTTGGGACACAATATAGAGAGGATTGTAGACAAAAGGAGGTTTTGCATAACAATTGATCATTGATAGGTTTTTTGGTTTGGTTTTGTTTTGTTTTGTTTTTTCTTTTATGTTTTTAGCATGTGCAGTTTGCTGAAATAAAGGATTTTGAGACTGCCTTATCTGGCTTTCGCCTGCTATGAACGCCGTTAGTCATGTGGTTTTGATGTGCTCCTGTTTAACTGTCTGTGAAGTTAATAGGTAGATGCGGTGCTGGTTCAACTCTGAACTCAGTATACAGCTTCTAAAGAAAAGAGCAATTGTCACCTCAAAGATTGCAAAAATCCAATTAAGTACCACTTTCCCCCGCTGCTAGAGAGACTTAGACCCTGGAAGTAATGTTAACGGCGCTGCATGAACATTCAGGACAAGCCAGGCCCCTTTGATGGAAATCACACCCTAGCCGACAATTAAAAAGAAAGCACAAGAATTTTAATACAGCCCCCCTGGCTTTTGGTTGTCAAACAAAAATACTATGAAAAGCAGGGGATGATGAGACCCAGAGAATAACGGTTTTATTAAAGAAATATGTACCATTGTTCTGGGTTTTTTTTTTTCTCCCTCAAAGAGGAGGTATTCAAGGTCAGCGAAAGCGATTACACAGAGATTTTCCCCCAAAGATGTATCATTTTGGATTCATTGCCCTGGTCCCTGCACCTCTCCATGTGTTCTCCAATGTAATTAAGATATATGCGCGTCTCTGGGCCTCAGGGGCTGCTGACAGACAGCTCCGCTGCCAACAAAGTGCAAGTTGCCAAAGGCAGATTCTCAGTGTTAGATGGTGCCCCGGGCAATGCTGAGCTCGGCTGCTCTCCCCCCCCCCCCCCCCCCCCCCCCCCCGCCCTCCCCTCCACCTGGGACTTGTGCAGACTACAAAGCGGGGTGTTAAATTAAACAGCTTCCAGACACACAAGAACTGCCCGTTTGAGTTAGACTGCTACCTTTCCTTTAAAAGACGAGGGTGAAAAGGGACTCTGTCAAGATGCAGCAACTTCATCTCATTCCTGCCATTTGTGCCAGGAAACTTGTCCATCCCACACTGAGGTAGAATATATGGTTTCTTTTCCACTCCGAACTCCTCACACTGTGAGACAAACAAAACAAGGCGCCTACGATGAACTGAAATCCATCCAGTACCTCAGACTGTGACTGTTTGGAGACAAAGCCTTCAAAGAGACGACTGTCATGAGGCTATCTAGGTGGGCCTAACCCATCAGATGGGCAGCATCCTTAGAACAGGAGGCAATGTGAATATACAGACAAGACCTAAAAGATGGATGGCCCATAGAGAGATGTATAAGACCTACTCAGAAAGCAGCCTCCAGCAAGCCAAGGAGAGAGGCTGCGAGAGAAACCAAAGCTCAGGCTCCTGCAGGACTCCTGGACTGTGATGAGCCACCAAGTATGTGACATTGTTATGATAGCCCTAGCTGTACTGATATGAGTGAATGTTCTATTCAAACGCAAAGCTGCCCTCCCTCCTGCTAGAACAATCGGCCCTCGGCATCAGGGTTCTGCTTGAGCAGATTTAGCCAAACCTGCATTGAAAATAACTCTCCCCCGCCCCCGACACGCACACACAAAACCCTGTGTTTATTATAGACATATACAGAGGGTATTTTTCTTGCCTTTATTCCCTGAGCAATTATAATCATCAGCTATGCCGCACCTATGTTTAGTGGGCACATGTCCTCCAGAGACGATTTAAAGTACATAAAAATATATTGCCCAGTTTAGATGCAATGACTCCGTTTCGTGTAAGAGACTTGAACATGAAGCATGTGCGGATCTTGGTATTCTCAGGGGTCCCTGGAACAAATCATCTATCCATAGGGTAGAGTGACTTCCGTATGCAAACGCCAGGCTAAGTTCAGGGGATGCTTCTAAAGAGCAGTGGCTCTGAGGAGAGATGGCCTACCCTCTTGTGTAAGGACTCTCACTTGGAATGTGATCCTGGGAGTGTGTCAGGACCCAGTCTTAATTTTAAAATAAAAAGTGACAATAAAAAGTGCCACACAGAGCAGGGTAACACTGCATTTGGCCTGGTGTGGGGCTAAGAAGGTAGCCCAAAATCCTCACCTCACTCGTGGTGAAAATGAGACTATCTGAGGGTCTCTGAGAGCATTGCGGTGAGCTGCTGTCAGAAGAGTCAGCTGTGGTCCTGTCCTCAAGAGCAGCCTTGAAGGTGTGAGTCACTGCACTTACAAAGCCAGCATCAGGAGCTGACTCCCCTCTCACAGGATCATCATGGGATAAGGGGCTGGAGGAGACATCTGCCAGATACCTGCACCCCACATGCCTGTCCAGTCCTGCCAGAGGGTCTGTTTCCTTAGACGCTAATGTCACGTCTGCAACACCGGAAGTTTCTCAGGAGACATTGGTCATAGGAAGCAGAATCTGGTTGAAATGTGTTGATTTTACCAACAAGAAAACCCACGCAAGTCAAATGTATGATCTAGAGACCAGTCTCTACCTCGGTGTCAGAGGGGGATGAGGTAGGTAGGGGAGAAAGTCATTACCATGTTGGACCTCCTAAAATGGTGCCTTGTACAATTTGCATAAGGTGTCCCAAGAACCAAGACCGAGACCAGGTTCCCAGCTAAACCAGGTGTTAGCATACTGTTCCCAGTCTGCCTAGCAACCTATGATGTCCTGACCTACCTGCCACTAGGTGGGCCTCTGCCCAGGATATAAAAAGGGCAAACCCACCTCTTCTCTCTCTCCTGTTCCTGGTTCTCTCTCTTCCTCTCTTATGTCTCTTGCTCTCTCTACCTCTCTCTTGCTGTCTCTCTCTCCAGTGTTGCTCTCTCTCTTCTCTCTCTCTCTCTCTCTCTCTCTCTCTCTCTCTCTCTCTCTCTCTCTCTCTCTCACACACACACACACACACACACACACACACACACACACACACACGGCCATGTGGCTTGGAATTAGTCCCTGGTACCTCCTGTCAAGAATGCTAACGTTCAGCTAGGCATGGTGGTACTCACCTGCAATCCAGAATTAGGAAGCTGAGGTAAGAAGACAGTGAGCTTGCTGTCACCCTGTGCTGCACAGCAAGTTCCGAGCTAACATTTAAAAAGTTAATGTTAATAACTGCTCTTTATTTTTAAATTTCTTGAAGAAATATTGTACGTTTTAGGTATGTGGACAGTTTTACCTACATGTAGGTACATGCTTGAGGAGGCCAGAAGAAGACATCGGAATCTCTGGGACTAGAGTTAAGGACAGTTGGAAGACACCATAAAGTGCTGGCATCCAAGCCCAGGTCTTCAAGTGCTCTTAACCACTGAGCCATCTCAGCAGCTCCAACTTTTAGTTTTTCAGGAGCCTCTATACTGATTTGCACAGTAGTTAGAATACTCTGTGCCCACCAACAGGGTATGAGGTTTGCTTTCTAGCTACATTCTTGGTTGCAATTATTGTTGTGGTTGTGGTTGTTTTGGCATATTTTCTGGTAACCATCTGACTGGAGTGAGATAAAATCTCAATGCAGTTTTGATGGTGAGGGATGCTGAATACTTTTTCATGTGTTTATATTCCATTTCTATTTCTTTTTATATACTTATTTCCCATATGATAATTCCATTGCCTGTATTATGCTGACATATGATTGTTCTATTCTTAGTTTCTTCAGGACTTTCTTCATGAAGTCATCGTGAATTTTATTAGACTTGTTTACATCTAATAAGATGTCATGTGATTTGTGGGCTTAATTTTAAATATGTGATATATTGTATTTATTAGTCTATAAATATTGAACAATTTTTGAATTTCTAAAATGAAACCAACTTGATTATGGTGCATTTTTTTAATATGTTGCTGATTTCAGTTTCCAGGCATCTTATTGAGAGTAGCTTCATTTCTGCCCTTCCAGGGTATAGTTTCTTTGTTTGCTATATCCATATCTAATTTAGATATCAAGGTAATAGTGGATTCATAAAATGAATTCCTCCTTTCAATGACTCTTTGACTGACAGCTATCAGACCCATCTCTTGTGCCCAGTCATGGTATTCAACTAAGCAAAGCAGTCTCCACTTTTGTTAACCAACTAGACTGTCACCACAGCATCCTGGCTGTTTTGAACACCACAAAGACACTTTGGGAAAGCCACACTTCAACTGTAAAACAACTGCAACCACAGATGCTGTTGGGCCCCAAACCCCTGCACAGGAGACCATGCGACGGCCACACTAGCTCTAGTCAAGACTGGGACAGGAAAAATGTCAGTTCATCTACAACCTCCTCAGGGTTGACAAGGAGGAGGAACACCACCTCTGTGTCTCAGCAAAAGCCCATGATTGACAGAAAGGGGGTTGTATCTGTGAGAGGCTTATGTATGATTGATCTTATGTGATGATTGTGACTGGTGAAACTGGAAGCCATCCAAGGCTGTGATTGGTGAAATTACAGTCCAAGCAAAAGTGTGCCAGATCCTTTTATATAACTATATAAGCAGTTTGCTTGGCACTCCTTTAGAGTTAGTCTAGGAGGCCTCACTACCATCCAACACCACTGATGTACTGTGAGAAACAATAAAGTATTTTCTTGAATGGTTTGTCAGCTTGTCCTTGCTATCGCTGGCTGGGCTGGCTGAGCAAAGAGCAAACAGGAAACTAGAGTTTCTAGCTCTGAGGAAAAACCCAGTGGCAAGAGCAGTGACCAGGGGACAGCTAAGACTTACAGAGATACACAAGAGCTAGGCACCCTGAGTTCCCAATGCCAAGAAGCAAGGAAGAGTTCCAGAAAGCCACTCAGAGCTAAAGCTCCCACTAACTGAAGGGCTAAGCTACAACACTAGGAGGTACCCGAAGAATCCAAGAGAACACCCAAGGATGGGTGACTTCACAAAGCTAAGCCTGTGAGGAACAATGGAAAGCTGAGCCTGTGGGAGCTGTGAGTAAGCAAAGATGAGAGCCAAGGATATGAGAGCTTCATGCTGCACTGCCGAGAAGAGTGTGAGAGAAAAGGCAAGGGTTAAGGAAACGAGAGTACCAAAGACCAAAGCTCAGAAGCCGTTAAGTGTCAGAGCTCTGATGCCAAAGCAGTAAGCCTCTAGTTCTGAAGTGTGGAGCCATAAGCCTCTAACCCTTGAGACATGGTGCTCTAAGCCTCCATACTTAGAAAGCCTGTTTGTAAGCACCAGAGACCCAGAAGCTGCCCTTGGTCTGTGTGTGATTCCTATGCAGACAGAACAAGAGGCTCCCCAGCCAGCCATTTGTGGCAATAACAACAGATTTCTTATTTATCTGAGATATAAAATCTTTATTCTTCTTTTCCTAAATATTTCTCAGCCACGATAACTCAGATAAATCATTTAAAATTAAATAAAACAGGCAAAATACTATTAGGATGAATCCCAACGGAGCAATCCAAGGCTCAAAAAGTGAAACTGAAGTCAGAATTCAAATCCAGGCAGAGGTGGCAAAGCCTGAACTGCAAACCACTCCCCCAGGACCACAATTAAGAGAGCCAGGAACATTTACATGAGTAGACCACATGATTCTTAATGTGAGCCTGGGGATTCCTTAAGCACGTAAGGCACAATCCAGTCAAGGGGACCCAAGAGAGGCATGGCAGGACAGTAACTAGACAAAGAAAGTGACAGTCAATGATTAGATTGGGCTTTGTGAAGAAAGGGTGGGCAGATAAAATGTAGGCTGTTGTATCACTGCTTCTAGAGCAAGAAGTCTAAAAGCAAAGCACCGTCCGTGTGTAGCCAGGGCTGTCAGCAAGAGACACGCAGTTCCAGATCCAGGAGTGTCTAGAACGTGAGTACAGTAGGCATGTGGAATTGAAGGAAGGAAAGCATGATGTCCAGGAGACACTACACCACTGGCCCAGAAATGGTCAGGGCTGCTGTGAAAGCCCTCACATCTAAAGCCAGGCACGGTTGGATGAATGCATCAGCTATACGTTATTTTAGTTAGCCATACTCTTCCTAGAGCAATCCCTTAGTCCCATCATACTATCTCTGAAATATGACTATCTCCAAATTAATATAGAATTACCTATCTCATACAGGCAGAGAAAGCAGAAATGTCCATAGCCCTATGGTTTAGTTGAGTGGTGCATGTGTGTGTTTGTGTGTTGCTGTTGCTGCTATTGTTGATTGTTTTGATTTGGTTTTTACACAAGGCTATATGTTGCTTTTGCTAAAATTGAAATGTAAAAATAATGCTTTGTTGTTAAGTTTTGTTTTTGAACTCTGAGCTGGGTATGGTGGTGCATGCATATATAAGCACTTGGGAGGTAGAGGCAGGATAATCAACAGAGGATTCAAGGTCATCCTCAGCTACACAGTGATTACAGGTTTAGGCCAGCCTGTACTACATAAGACTCTGCCTCAAAAAACAAGGAGAAGGCAAACAAAGACAGCGTCCTGTATCTCTGACATGACTGCTAAACTCCCATATTTCCCACCTCTGGAGTTTTGCCTTCTTGGGTTCATAGGTCATGTACAGCCTGCCCTGACTACATATTGACTCCCTGCAGAAGGATGGAACATCTCAGCTGTGTTTTCTCAGATTCTGTGGAATTCTCTCAAAGCAGGTCTGAAAGGTCGGGATCTTCCATTTCTTTGGTGCAGATTCGCATCTAAAAACCATGTCATCAGGTGTCATGGTGACATGTCAGGAGGACCTGACCATCTTGAAACCGAAGTTGCTTACTAATAGCTTGGACTCTGGGGTCAAATGTCCAATATGAAGCCACTCGGTGAAGACGCCATTCCTGGCTCCCTAAAGTATGAAAGAGGAGAAGAAAAGCCAGAGGGGCAGAGATGAGTCACAGTGAGATCAGTGGGCCTCCCTGGGAGCTCAGGGGCAAATCTCAGCCTCTTGGAGCTTCAGCCCCCCCACAGCTGATAATCAGAAACCTGCCCTGGCCATTTTGAGTGTCTGACGACCAGCCAAGATGGTACACGGACACTCCAAGGGCTGTGCAAATGTCAGTTGTTATTTTTACAGCCCTTTCTATTTCATTCCATCAGGCCAAGAGCAGGGCTACGCTGCCTCATTTTTAGGAAAGCCAAGAGGCCCGGAGCCTCCAACTACTCTTGTCACTGTCAGAACAAAAGAGTGGCTTTGGCAGCATTTCAGCCCCATGGTGTGTACTGAGCCTAGGAACTTGGCAAGGCACAGCGGTCTGAGCTTGCACCCCCGTGCTGACTGCTGAACTCCATGGCTTTTAAATAGAAAGCCACGCATTTCTGCCCAGATGACCCAGCTGCAACTGTAGGCATAGATGCAACTCCAAAACACTTGGGAGTTTTTAAATGCCATATTCGTACAGTTCTGAATCAAATAGAAAATGCTCTGCGCATTCACCCACCAGGTGTTAGATGAAAAAATGCCACCTCTGGGACCACAGCGACACCCGGCTTCCCTCCATGGGTCTCACAAGATTCCCCCGCTGGTGGAGCACCATACATAGGTCACCTGCCTCTGTCCAAAGTAACTGCTGCTCCCTGTTGCCACCATTAAGGCTTTTCCCTTCAGCTTCCTGCTGCCTTTTGTTCTGGGCAGGCTAGAAGAGTTCCCAGCCTGGGTGATGACAAACAGAAGCCCATGGACTCAGGACTATAAACAAACTTCATTTTCTAAAACTAGCTGTGCAGGAAGACAGGAAAATAGGAGCCTTACTAACAAGAAGTTCAGGAAGTTACCATGCAGACTTCCCCCAATAGGCAACACGGGAGCCATCTGCCTACATCCCAGTGGAAAGAGGCAATGTTTGGCTTAAACCAAAAACGTAAACAAACTCTCATGGACCTTACAAGATAGCAAAGAAAGAATGAATAGTAAGCAGGTGCCTGCACATGTGATGAATACCATACAAGGCCCTCAAGCAGGTGTCAAGGTGGGCAGCCTGGGTTGGATGCAAGCCCAGTGATGGGATACTTCCGTTTGGAGAGATCATTGCTTGTACCAGGACCTGAAGCAGGTGAGAACTGGGCTCAGGGAGCAGGGATAGAAGAGACAACTCCCAGGAGAGGCAGCTGTATCCTCACAGGGAGCCCACCTGGCTAGATCCAGAGGCAGCAGGCGGGCAGGCAAGTAGGGCTCTGTCTGTTAGGGAAAAGATTTGAGATGTCATCCTAGGTGTAGCTGGAAGATTCTAGAAGGGTTTCACAGAGAAGGGTGCCTTTAAAAGAACACCCACCAGCAATAAAGAAAGAGAATAGGATTGGAGCCACATGGGGGGCCAGCAGGGAAGAGGTTAAAGTGATGTTCCATAGAAGCCAGCCCTGGACCAGGGTCACAGGAATGCATGGGGAGAAGAGGGAGATCTATAAGAACTGCAGGAAAAAGAATGCACGGGGCTCAATGATTGGCAGGCCAAAGGAAACAAGGGGACAAAGGCAGCTTGAGTTATTTTTTCCCTGTCCAAAACAATAGATCTTGTTATTGACCAGGGACAGATACTTGAACCAGCTTGAAGGAGCATATGGTGAACTCTGTTTGGGCCGGGTTTATAACCCATCTAGTAGAGGAGCCAGCCATGGAACTGATAAGCAAGGCGTGAGCTCACAGTAAAAGTCTGGGCTCTGCTGTTGCCTGGATGGTAAAGATAATAGATCCCGGAGGAATCTAAGATGTTAACTGAACAGTCAGCATTTGCTTTTAACCCAAGGAGAGAGAAACGAAAGGCAAAGAGACGTCAAAGCACAAATAGGCCATCCCATGTGCCTAGTGGCAGCCAGACAACGCCCTGTCTAACCTGGCATCTCGAACAGAAAATGCCCAGTAAAACCAAATGTCAATGATTCGTTTGGAGAATTGGATTGTGCCAGTCCCCCTTTGTTTCGGTCTCTCTTTTCAGTTACCTAGTGATCGACTACGAACTAAAAATATTGAATAGAAAACTCCAGAAATAAACAATTCATATGTTAAATTACAAGCTATTCTGAGTAGTGCATTGAAAGCTCACGTCATTCCACTGACTCTCATCAGGATGTGAATAGCCGTTGGGCCACCGTTACCATGCTCTATTCACTACCTCCCCTTTAGTTACATAACAGCCATCTTGGCATCACTAACTACCGAAGTACTTCAGTGTTTGTGTTCAAGTAACCTTGACGTATCATGGCCCCAAGAGCACAAGAACAGTGATGTTGGCAAGTGTAATATGTCACAGAGAAGCTGTACAAGGATTTCCTTTAAATGAGGAGATAAAGGGTCATGACTTAATAAGGAAAGAAAGCGACAATGTGATGAATTTATAAATAATATGTCAAGAACAAATCCACCCATGGAACTGTAAAGGAAAAAAATTCTCATTTCCCTATGGCACTTTAAATTGCAAACACAGCAGAGCAGGTGAGTGGCTTTAAGGCATGTGGCATGTGGACATATGTTCCTGGGAGTCAGTAACCACCAGGGGTTCAGGAATCCACTGGGGTCTTAGAAAACGCCTGCCATGGGAAATGGAAGGATAACACGCAACAACTTCTACATATTGAAGTCATCATATATAAAAGCCCTATGCAAATTATTGGCAATATCAGGACCTCCACTGTTAGTAGCTGTTGATTAGTTTGCAGTTCAGATTACTTATTTTCTGTTGTTGTTATTATTATTGCCACACATGACCTCACTCAGTCCCCCCAAACAACATACAAAGAAACTAAGCCTCAGAAATGTGAAACACTAGGCTGAGTGTGGTGGTACATGACTTAAATGCCAGCACTTGAGAGACAGAGGTAGGTGGATCTCTGTGAGTCTTTGGCCAACCTGGGCTACAATAGCAAGTTCCAGACTGGCCAAGGCTACATAGCGAGACCCTGTCTCAAAGGGGAGGAAAACATGAAGCACTGTCCCAAGATCAATCCAACAAACCCAGGCCAGTCTGGTTCCAAAAGCCCAATCCAAGCTCTAGGCAATGAGTTCCTGAGAGGTCACCCCAGCAACGTGCCTTTTCTTTCTGAGGTTTAGGAAATAGGTTGCAAGGCAAAACAACTAGTCACTCTGGCATGTGCTCCATCCTTCTGCCAACACCGTCAACTCCTGCTAAGACACAGGGTCTAGAGAGATGCTGTTCACAGACAAGGATTGGCTTTACAGCCAGAGGGTAAAGTTGATACAATATTGGACTTCTCTAGCCCACTCTAGCATATGGTCCTATGGAGCCCTGGCCCAAAGACAAGTCCATATGGTGTAATTTTCAAGCACGCCCACCTAGGAGCGACATGAAACAACAGACAATAGTCTCAGTTACCTTAGTGCGGGAGTGGGAGGGTGTCCCTTTTTTTGGTATGTGACCTGAGGCAGATGACGTTAAATTTTGGTTTTGCCATTTGGCCAAAGAGTCAATAGTTCTGTCACTCTGTATTAAAAATGTTGGTCGAGGGCCGTACCTTAAACTGGACACAGCAGTGAAAGTGCTAGAGAAAGCAATTCACTTCCCCTCCTCATAGTGCCTTGGATGGTCTGAGTATGAACTGTGAGAAGCCCCACTTTAGAGAACATTTACTGTCGAGTCACTTGCCCAAGGTCAAACAGCTAGTAATGTCAGAACGAAGACTCAAATCCCAAACATCTGAGAATAACTCACCCGCCAAACCTCGCAGCTTCCTTGTGGGATGCAGATTAAGTGGTGATGTATGCAGAGTCTGCCAGCACAGTAAGTGTTCGGTTAATGCTATGCCATTAGTTTTATTATTGGTACCATTATCTAAACACTGAAGAAGATGATGGCATTTAAAAAGCAAAGCAGAATAGCACAACTTCTGACCTTTAGAAGTGTCTTGTGAAAAAAAGAAACGCTATTTACAAGACAGGATCTTACAACTCATCCTGGAGGGATGGTGCCTCTTAAAGCGTCTATTGACGCAAATGGTTCTGCAAATACAAAGAGCTGACTGGCATGTAGACCAACTGCTGAGGGAATTCCCCATAAAGCTCCCCCAACCCCTCTCCAAACACACACCTTCTCTGCCTCCAGGCTCATCGGTGCACTAATCCACGCGGCCTCTGCCTTTCTTAAACTTTTTTTAAAATGCTATAATATTTTGTAAACCAGAAGAAAATAAAACTAATTTTAAAACCTTACATTGCAATGTGAATCCTATTTTTAATGTTAGGATCAGTCCGAAAAGAAAGGTAGGACAGAAAGACTGTGGGTGGGGATTTAGATGTTTTGCCCATATCAGACACTCCTCAAAACACCATGCACAAGCACGCGCGCACGCGCACGCGTGCACACACACACACACACACACACACACACACACACACACACACACA
>OU015744.1:149312611-149326932 GCA_907169655.1 Acomys percivali | reverse complement strand
GGTATGAGGACTCCCTGGGTATGAGGACTCCCTGGGCATGAGGACTCCCTGGGTATGTGGCTTTCTTGAGTCGTTCTGAAACCCAAGTGGAGTTTTGCAGGATTTCTTACATTGTTTCCATGTTGATGTGAAATATAAACAGAGGCTGGTCCTCAAAACTATGCCTGTCCTCCAACACACAGCCATCACTGCCAAAGGCCCTCCAGCACAAGAGACAGCGCATCCTGGGGATGAGTGTGGGCTTGGAATCAGCTAGCGCAGTCACTTGCCACAAGGATGGTCTTCAACAGGTGGCTCTTTCTTTGAGCCTCAATCTTGAACATTGGTACAATGGAATTCTAACTGGGGGAATCTAAGGGCTAGACACCTGGCACACAGGAGGGCTCTGGTCAAACAAAGAAACCGAACACATTATTATTTCCTGTGGGCCACAAAAGTTGAAAGGAGGGAACACCGTCTGAAGAGGAAGGAGCTAAGAAAAATCAAGGGACAGGGAGGAGGAATCCAGATTGGCAGTCCTGATTGGCAGAGGGATCACAGCTTGTGCGTCCACTGTGAGGCAGGTGGTGATGAAGGATGATTAGAAGGTGGATTTATAAAATACAAAAACAACAGCTCTGTTTTTACAGAGCAGGAGACTTGCGGAGCTGACTCATACTGGAGGCCAATTATAGTCTGCACCCCAACTGCCCAGCAGCAGCCTCTCAGTCTCAGGGCACCCTGACACCCCAACAAGCCTCCCTTGCAGAGAGGCTGTGGGGGGCTGGGGGGGGGAGAAGTCCCCTCACGGATGAAGCCAATAATTAAAATGTCCAGAAAAGGGGACATTTCGTTGGGTATCAAGTTATTTTTAATTCCTCAAGTCCTCTTTCTCAACCTTTGTAACCAAAACAGCCCATAATTCTCAGCGCAGGTGGAATCATTCATTGTTCTTATCTGACCCATTTATAAGTTCAATTTCCCACAGACATGTAACTAGGAGGCTAGCACCCGGCTTAGTCTCTCGCTGTACTCAGAGCTCTGGGAGGCTCTTCTCCCTGATTATAATAACAATAATCAATTGCTCTTCTGCCCACTCACACTTGTTTCCCCTCCCTACACAGCCAAGGTGCCTCCCTGAGCTCTGAGGAAAGGCAGACTGGCCTCTCTAGAAACAATGGAGGGAAGATATAAAAGTGAACCCAGTCTAGACGCCTCGGAAAAGGATATGGCCCTTTCCTAATGCCCTTCCCCTCGTCCACAGGGGAGCCAGGTGTCCTTGCTGAACTCCACAGGGAAGTTAGGTGTCCTTGCTGAACTCCAGGCTCACCATGGGCCCCAGGCTCATCACTTGTGTCTTTTGCTCCACCGCTCAGAGCTGCACTGCGCAGCTTCTCCTGTAATGTGGGGCGGGGGTTTGGGGGGGGAGCAGAGCTCGAGTCATCACCGCCTGCTACGGGCTGCTGTGAGTGACTGGGGCCATTCTATTTATTGTCTTCTCTGGGACGTAGTGTCCTTGATAAGAAAATGTGGCTAAACCTTTAGGGGACTCACAGGAAGAGGAGATGGCAATGACAAATGCCCAGGATCCCAATACCTCCCACCTAAATGAGGATGCCCACACTGCCCACTAACAAGGACAGAGGGAAGGCACTTCCCGCTTCAAAACAGTTTTCTCTCGTGTTAATATACCAGTAAAAGATCCGCTGTGCCAACAAGCTCTTATTACGGATGCAAATCACCCTAGTGGTGAGCTTAAGCAATTCCCACCTTAGTATGAATGATTTAAGTCGCATCAGCTCCTTTAGAGCTTGGGTTTTCAGTCTTGTGATTATGGCGCATAGGAAGGTGATTCAACATCCTCTCTCTCGGAAGGAGCAGTTTGCACAAGGAACACACTGAGCATCCAGAGCCTGGCAACTACTACTGTAGCAGGCTAGAAGTCAGTCCTGAGCTGCGGGGGGGCCGGGGCGACAGGAGCAGAGAGGGAGTGTAAGGGCCCCCCCGCGGGAGGTAAAGCAGAAGGACAGGCACTCTGTCCCTCTCTGTCATTGTGCCCTCGATTCTGGTGGCAGATGAAATGCCACTGACAACCACCGGGCCTGCTGTCTTTGGCACATTAGCTGTGGACGGAGACATCAAGGCACATTTGTCAGGCTGGCCTGTCAAACTTGCCCGCCCCCCTCCCCCCGCCCGGACGTCTCAGGACAGCCTCTCTCTGTTCCCATCCAGACAAGGTACCTAACTTCCATGCAGAATTCTCTGTCCCCTGCTGAGGTGACATTTAAAGAAAAATAATAATAATAATAAAGGATGAAAAGGAAGCAAGAGGAAGGATCTAGTGAGATGAACGCGTGTCGAAGTAGGTCAGACGCCTATTCCCTCCCACTCAGCATCCTGCATCACATCACCCGACAGGATTTCCACAGCAAGGGATGGGAGAGTCACCCACCATTGCTTTGTTCTCCTCAGCGTCCTGCTTGGATGTGGCATTTCCTCTGTCTTCAAGCCACGGAATCTGAAATAACAGACGTGTGGGCAGATTTTAAGCAGAGTGTGTAGGGCCAACCCCAACTGGTATAATGAAGAAACTGGTCTCCTCATCTGTATCATGCTATTCCCAAAGGAGTCTGCATTTTAAATAAATCCCCAAGTTTTTCCTTTATTGATCTGCACCCACAATACCTCCAGTAGAAGACAGATACCAAGTTAACCATCACTTCAAGGCCAAGGTTAAACTCAAGATTGTTTCTAAGTCAGTCCTGGACCACTGACACACTTGGCCAACAAATTAGCATTAGAATTGAGCCGTGGGGGAGGCTCCTTTTAATTTTCAGGTTTCATCTCTTTTGAAATGAACCCAGGGCACCCACGCTCATTGGCAGTAAGTGCAGACTTTCCTAGTGATGCTCAGAAAATCATGACCCACTACAGATGTGACTGTGAAGGCAGTTGGCCCTTTGTTGCTTTGAAATAGTCTCACATCATTTTTATCCAGGTTTAACAGCCACAGCAGGGAACTGAGCGTATCATCTAATTAATTTTTATCTCAGTGTCTAGGCAGCTTCCTGAATTCTAATCTTCCCCTTTGTCCAGGGAGATATGACGTGATTGGAGAAATCAGACAAGACGAGAATTGGCTGAATTTCATAAATTATCTGATTCTCTCTTCAGTAAACACCTTGTACCATCTCCATGTTTGACTCTTTTTATTAATAATTTATTTTTACTTTATGTGCATTGGTGCTCTGCCTGCATGCATGTGTGTCCATGTGAGGTCATCAGATCCCCTGGAACTGGAGTTTCAGATGTTTGCGAGATGCCTTCTGGGTGCTGGGAATTGAACCCGGCTCCTCTGAAAGAGCAGTCATCGCTCTTAACCTCTGAGCCATTTTCCCAGGCCCCATATTTGACTCTTATATTTGCTTCTCAGAGTGTGGTCTTCAGGCCCACCAGACAGTGTCACTCAGGAAGTTACCTTGTAAGGCATGGCACATTGTTGAAGACATACTCCAGCCCCAGTGAGTGAAAGCATCTCAGTTGCACTCTTTCCTTGAGGATGTAAACGGCTTTCCACCAATTTGGTAGACAACTTGGATGTCCAAAATCTGCCTCCCTGAATCAAAATCAACATTGGCTGAGCTGTGCACCTGGCTTTGACTCAAAGGGAAGAGGTGGCTGTCCTCTGGAGACTCATGGCTCTGGCTATTCTCTCTCCTCCCTCCCTCCTTCCCTCCCTCCCTCCCTCCTCGCTCCTCTTATTCCCTCACGCCCCTCATAAGCATTTAGGGCCTACCCAGTTAGTTAATCCAAAATAATAATCTCCTCAAGAAGGCTTTGATTTAACTCAAGTCAGCAAAGCCCTCTAGACAGTAGTTGCTCTGGTTTCAGGGACTTGGACAGTGGTTCTCAACCTTCCTAACGCTGTGACCCTTTAATACAGTTCCTTACGCTGTGGTGACCCCAACCATAAAATCACTTGGTTGCTACTTCATAACTGTCATTTTGCTACTGTTATGTAGCAATGTAAATATCTGATATGGGACCCTGTGAAAGGGTTTTGCGAACACACACACACACACACACACAACACACACAGATCTCTACCTATACATTGAGAACCATTGGATTAGGATGCGGCTTCTTCCAGGCAGCCATAAGCCTGTCTATCACAGCTCTGTCTCTTAATGGGAAGGAAGCTTGTTTTCACACACTGACCAGGATATGACCAATCTACATAAATGATCTGTATAGATATTATCTCCAAACAGGAATGGATAAACAGAACAAAATAAAACTGCTCTTCAAGACCTATTTTCGTGAGGTTTCAGACTGCTCTGTGAGCCAATATCTGTGGACAGAAACATAACCCTTTCCCCAAAAGTGCCTATCACACATTCCCAGGCCTGCGCCCTACCGGACACCTGTGCAGGTGTCACTGAGGGTGTGTTTGCATTCTTGCCTTTAAAAGGCAGCTCCACTGAGTCTATCACTACGTTGCAGAGGTCCCACTGAGGCTAATTCTTGCCCTCCTTCACTATATACTGCAGTCATTCAAAACCGTTTGTAAAAAGTACTCAAGCACAGATCCACCCAGACCAGTTTCGTCTGATCCTCTAAGTGGCCAGGTTCGATTGAGTTTGGCTGGTTTTACTTTCTTGTGCCTTGTGAAGTGAGTTAGCGAGGACTCCACGGAGGCAGGTGAGCCATTCCTTAACTGTGCTATCTACACCACCGCCTTGTCCAGACCCCGTGAAGAGCCCAGCTTCACAAGATGGACTGCCCCTGCAAAGCCCTGGGGAGTTAAGAAAGCGTTGTGGAAAATCCGTCTCAAAGGAATTCCCATCCCCAACTGTGAGCGCCCACGCACAAACCACAGCCTCTCGTCCACGAGCATCTACCGCAGAGAACAAAGCCGTGCTCCAGCTATCCCGTCATCCTGCCTCCTGGGTGTGATTTACTTTTCTTCTCCACCTTCAGCTGTTAGTACCCACCACACGTTTCCTTTAAGACCTATGACTTCAAAGTAATAAAGTGGAAGGGGGAAAATCTAATGTATTTAATAATTGGAAAATACTCGCTATTTCCATGGCTTTAACTATTGAAAGGTTTGCGCCACTCCTTCTGTGGTCCTTTCCCATGGTGGTTGAGTTTTAGCTCAGAAGCCTAGAGGTGAAGTGGAAAGAAATCAACAGCTCCGCGGGGCCCCAGAAGGAGAGAGGGGCTGTTTCTCACGGCAAGGAAATTACAATGTCTGTAACTCATCCTGTACTCATCAGATTCTGGAACCAGGCAAAGCCATTTCTCAGCTCTGCAAATCACAGCTAACCGACAGCGGCACAACACAAACTAGCCCTTGTCTATGGACAGACAAATTCTGTCCTAGCCATTGAAGACTCAAACGACTTTCCTCCCCACTTCATAGAAACTGAAGGTTGCCTTTGTGGGCATATTTTTCAACTTTACTCCATATAAATTTGTCCTTTTTAATTTTTTTCTTCTAAACCAGTTATAACATCATAATAAAATATGAAACATATGCTCACTCCTACAATGGTTTGACATGTGGTGATTTTGTACTTCCTTGGAAATTACCTTTCAACGCCACAGAAGGCAAGACCCAAGGTAACTGTTCTAATGCCTACAACACCCAGGTGTGAAGGGCAGGACAGAGTCTTCCGAAGCATCCCACCTACCGGCACTTGACTCTTCCTTTCCCAAGGAAGCAGAAGTCTGCTCCCTAAAGCCCTAACTACCCTGTGTCTACAAAGCTGAATTCAAGTGCAGGATGTATTAAGAGGGACGAATTCTTTTCCCTGGAACACTGACTGGGAGGAATCTGAGTCCCCAAGTCAATCTCTTCCATAGGGCCTGTAGAGCAATACCTAAGTGCCCTCCCCACCTGTGGGGTTTAGGAAGAAATGGCTGCCAGGGACATCATCAGTGGCACTTCTCTTGGGACCCCCAAAGACAATGAAAGAGGAAGGCTTCCCCAAACAGAAAGACCCGTGAACTGTGGAAGAATTACAGATGAGCCTAAGTACTGAACAATCACCTAGGTGATTAAAGCTTTGTTCTATCAATCTTCTAATCAGCAAAACTGTAAATAATTCAACATAAAAGTGTTAAACCATCATTACCTTATCAAAATGATCCGGACTCCCCTCATTTACACTGTTCTACTTCTGTTTGTACAGTTGCTTTGCTCTCAACTCTCCCACCCTCTCTGAAGTTTACTCTTACCGCTTTCATGACGTGAGTTCTGCCCACAGCCTGGTCATCACCAATGAAGCCCGAGCATCAGCTGGCTGGTCCCGCAGCCATCATCTCTCTTCTCTCTCTCTTTCTCTCTCTCTTTCTCTTTCTCTTTCTCTTTCTCTCTCTCTCTCTCTCTCTCTCTCTCTCTCTCTCTCTCTCTCTCTCCCTCCCTCCCTCTCTCTCTCTCTCTCTCTCTCTCTCTGGCTGGTTTAAGTAACACCACAGCACCCCCTTGGAATATCTCTGCCCTCTTCCCATTTTTTCATGTTACAGTTGTTTTATAAGATGCTTCTTATGTTAATGGTGCTTTGGCTGGAATCCAGGCCCTTGTACATGATAAACACACGCATTACATAGAGACAGTGCTGACCACACCCTAATTTTTTATCTCTCTGTGTTATATGCATGTGTATGCAAAGGTTCTTGCTAAGTGTCTTCCTCTATCTCCACCAGTTTTTCAAACAGTCTCCACCTGGGCACCGGAACTCACCGACTCAGCTGGATTGCCTAGCCAACAACTTGTCAGGAGCTGCCTGCCTCAGTTTCCCTCCCTGGTAGTAGAATGGCAGACACACTCACCATGAGAAGCTTCTGAAGCGAATCCTATGAGCCAAACTCAGGTCCCTATGCTTGCACAGCCAGCACCTCACGCATCAAGCCACCTCCACACCCCATTAGCATGACTTTAAAAAGTAGATTTTAAAACTAGCCAATGGTCCCTGCTCCCCTGTCTTTAAATCCCAATTATCCACCAAAATCCACAAGCCAGATAAACCTCCTTAGCAGCGCTTTCCGCCAGACTTCACCATGGCTGATGGGAAAACCCCAGACACAGATGGACCAATTGGTGCCAGTAAACATTGGTCAAAGCCAGGCTCAGTGAGATCCTCAGCTTGAGAGTTTTGTCAGCTGTAAGATACCTAGAATCAATGAAGAAATGAGCCTCTGGACCTGTCTGTCTAGAATTATCTAGAATAGGTTGGGGGGGGGGACACCTCTCTTCGTGTGTGTGTGTGGTGCCCTTCCATGGGCTCAAGAAAATCTGTCCCAACACCCTCTTCCATTACCTTCCTCCAGATTTCCAGAACACAATACAAACATTCCTTCTGGGCCCATGTAGCTCCTCATCCTTCTCCTCTCGGGTTTTATCTGCAGAATGTTCTCTGGGCTTCATCTCAAGCAATCTCCTTTTCTGCTCTCGCTCCTTTGCCCACATCCTTGACTCTGGGATTCATTTACCTGCACACTCATGACTCTGTAGTTTAGGCCTCCAGCCCTGACCACCACAAAGCTCTACTCCAAACTGCAACCTCTGATCTCCCCCTTAAAATACTTCAGCTTCTGCTGGGCTGTAGCTCAGTGGTAGGACACTTGCCTAGCATGCTCACGGACATAGGTTCAGTTCCCAGCACCACACACAGACACAATAAAGATGGATTTTCGGTTCCCTATTTTAATGGCTGTCACAATCAATCTAGTTAAACAAAATAGAAAGTTTTTAGTTTTCTTTGGCACTTCCCTTTCTTCAATCTGTGTATGCATTTCATCCCCTTTTTCTTCCTCTTTACATGTCAAGTTAGCCCACATAATTATATATTTATTGTCTCTCCTAGTCAAAACTACTAGCATGCCTGGCCTCAACTCTTACTGAATGGCCAATGATGACGTACCAATGTAAACAGCTCATGTACAGACACTGGTACATGGCAAATCATTCACATAGGAAAGTGGGGTGAGACCTCCTGGATTTGCACTGTAAAGAGTCCGTTCACTCAGCAAATACTTCTTTGGCTGAATATGTCTCTGCTCTGGCTTACACTGTGGACTAAATATGGGGAAGATATCAAAGAATCCTTATCAAAACCTCACAGTCTAGAAGGTGCTCACTCAGTCTACAGCTAGAACACACATCAGGAGGCAGAGCCCTGTGAGCCAAACCCACTCTCTGCCTCCGGCTGGGTAGTACTATATAAGGCTCAGGACTCTGCCAGCAAAACGGTTATCATAGTTTATCTTCTTGTAGTTGCATCTACAAAACTGGGAGTTAAAAATAAATTCACTTTACTTTATAAATCTAGCTTGCCTGAAGCATTTCAACATAGCACCAAAAAATGGAGCAACACAGTGACTTACCTAGAATGAGAGGAACTTCAGGTCTACTGATTTGGGGGAATACACAGAAGAAAGGCCATTGTGGTGGGTCGAATAGTGATGACCCCCAGAGGCTCATAGATGTGAGTGCTTGGCCTGTAGGAAGCAGCACTACTTGACAGGGATTAGGAGTGGTCTTGTTGGAGGAAGTGTGGGGGTTTCAGCAGCTCAAGCCAAGCCCAGTGGCCAGCCTCTCTCCCTCTCTGTCTCTCTCTCTAGCTCTGTCTCTCTCTGTCTCTCTCTGTCTCTGTCTCTCTCTCACCCTCCTTCTCTCCTTCCCTCCCTCCCTCCCTCCCTCCCCCCACTCCCTATCGCCTGCCAATCCAGTTGTAGAACTCTCCAGCACCATGTCTGTCTGTGTGCTGCCATGCTCCGGGCCATGATAATAATGGACTAAATCTCTGAAAATATAAGTAAGCCCCAATTAAATGATTTCTTTTATAAAAGTTGTCATAGCCATGTGTCTTTTACAGCAATAGAACAGTGACCAAAATGCCCATGTCGGTGGCATCTATGCAATCGGCTCCTGTAGTCCTATGGTTTCTCATAGTGCACTCAAAGCTATGCCTGCAATGACTACACTTGCAGCAGATTTACACACTGTGTGGTCTGGCCCTATGATTCCATTTGTAATACCTAGCAGGCCAGCATTGCCTTTGCATAAATAACTGTAACTTGTTTCTGCTAGTGCTCTTTCTAGAAGGGAAGAAAACATTAAACTTCTCCATTAAAAATGGCACACGGACACACTCCTGTGGAGCTGTCTGTGTTGTTGTAATTACAGCAGAAGAGATATACATAACAAGACCAAGACAGGAAAACACTAAGCCTCACAGGCAGAATTGCTTATGAGCTTAATCTCCCTTTCGAACAGAGACTGCAAAGATGAGGAGAGGGGGCATTGTATGGAACTAACTTAACACGTGAACTTTCTTGGAGAGACATAAAAAAGTGTCTACTCACCCCAAGCAGAGCATTAATGGCAGGGAAAGCAATTCCATCCAAACCTAGCTTGGTAAACTCATAAGTTTCCTGGGGTCACTTTACGGGAAGGAGTATGGGTGCTTCAAGGGCAACTGCATCTCTGAAAAGCTCACGCAGCATCTGTGTTAACTCATGACCCAGGCGTCCCCGAGGCTGTGTTGGGGACCTGCCATCAGCTCCACAGTCTCCTCTTCCCCTGCAATTGTTCACTGCTTCTATAACTTCAATTGGGCAGAGGCCTGTGGGTCTTTTCAATGTCATGAGTTTCCTGTGCCTTGGATGTTTTGTTAGCTTCCTGGGTTTTATGAGTCTCTTCTTTTCCAGAAGGGAATGTTTCATTTGGAGGAAGTAGTTACACATGGCTGAACAGTGCTGTGTCACCGCACATACTCCTGTGTTAGTGACGGCATTCTTTCCTAAAGAGCTCAATAGCAGTCTCAAACCAGGTCTCGACATACTACTGCAAGCCCTAATGTTAACCGATCAAAATTGGTCCATGAGAAAAATTATATTTCTATTCCAGAATAGTGATTTAAAACAAGCAAAAACAAAACAAAACAAAAACCTAGTCTATAGATCTGGGTTTGAGCTACAGAGCCATTAGTTAGTGCCCCCAACTGTTGCTACAACTTCCCGAGGCTTTGACTGGAGAGAACTACTCCTCCAACCACCACAAGGGTCATACCCAGATGTGACAATCTGTAGAAGACTGCTTTGAAGACAGTAAAACTCTGTTGAGGTTGGGGGAATCTCTCTGAGTGGGAGAAGAACACCATGGGCCCTGACCAGACGTTTCCTGGCAAGGGCTAGTTGCCTAGGGCATCGCGTGGAAAAAGAAGGTGGCGGGAGGGGCTCAGCCACTCTCACCCCGTGTTCTTTCTCATCTGCCCTTCTCCATCCAAAGCAGAGAGCTTGTGGCCCAGCTAGCCTGCTGCCTTTAGCACAGTCCCCTGGCAAACCTGAAATGGCCTGAATCCAATCCTGTGTTTAAGAAGCTGATGCCAGTGGCTGCCTGGCTGAATGAAGCCTGTTACTCCTTAGGGGCTTATGACACAAATGCAAAACACAACCACAGCTATAGAGAAAGAAAGCAGTTTGTAGCATCTTCAACAATTAGCTTCTGAATGGTGCTTTTGTATGCTTTTCTTTTGTCTTTTGTAATAGTACAGGAGCAATGGGTGTTCTGGGCAGATAGGACCCAGGGATCATCTTAAAAGGACAGTTTGGCTTGAAGTGCTGAGGTTTTCCTTAGGAACCTAGAGTTTGAGGCAAATGCTTGGACAATGTGTAGAGAGCAGCATTAGGGAGGTCACTGCCAAAAGCATCCAAGGAGCTGCATGCAGAAGGCAAGGCCTGATCCTGGCATGTGGAGAATGGATTACAAGGGACCAAGGAGAGGATTAGACTAGGAAACGATTTGAATAATCCCAATACATGAAAATGGCAGCTTCCACGGGGACAGCAAAGGATCAGGGATGATTCTGGAAGCAGAAGTAACCACACTTAACGATGGGAGGTCCGCTGCAGGAGGTGACTAGGAGACAGAATTAAGAACAGCTCTAAGGCTTTTTGGGGGGCATGGTTAGCTGGGTCCAGATGCATGGAGCACATAGAGCATGGCTGAGGAGTCACAGTGTGACCTCAGTGTTGAC
This sequence comes from Acomys percivali, assembly GCA_907169655.1. Lineage (NCBI taxonomy): Eukaryota > Metazoa > Chordata > Mammalia > Rodentia > Muridae > Acomys > Acomys percivali. Next base: position 149,315,908 of record OU015744.1, on the reverse strand, counting down.
ACCAAGGACTCAGGTTCCCCAGATGGCTCAGATTCAAGAGGCTGAGCTCACATCAGATGTCATCACCTGTTGGGGACAGTAGGCCATATGGCAGTGTTCAGCCATCTTGTCAGAGCCTGCACCTTTAGGCTTCTATTTCTCCAGCAGTCTGTCATTTACCACAAACCAGCTGACCCTGTTGTGGTTCAGCAGTTAGACTAAAGATAAGATTAAGAGGGAGCCACCCTGTTGTGGTTTATCAGTTAGACTAGATAAAGATAGAGCAAAATACTCGGTGTGGCAGAACGTTATGACCTGCTTGAAATTCCCCGCGTCTTGAGATAGCTTGCTGCTGGGTTGCTATAGCAATAGGCTTCCCTATCTCCTGCCTTATAAAAGCTGTTGCTTGAAAAATAAAGTTTGAGAACTTGATCAACAATTTAGACTTGCTCTCCTTCTTTGTGTCTTTTTGTCTCTTCATACAGGTGAATTTCCTCCTGAGCTTTAGTCTAACTCCCACAGGCCAGGGCAATCACCTGTGACAGTTGGGTTACCGGTGCTTCTGACAAATGGGCAGTGGCTTCCTAGCACTGCTCCCAGGTTCAACAATTTCCTTACATTTTCCATATATTATCAAGGATACAAATGCATAACAGACAGTCCTCAGCCAGCAGTTCAGTTAGGGTGTGCCAACCCCTGGCATACAGACACTTACACCCTCTCGGAAGTTCTCTGAACTGTCATTCAGGGGATTTAATGCAAGACTCCTTAGGTAGCCATGACTGATTAAATCATTGCCCATTGGGTCTGGCTCAGCGGTTAAAAGCACTTGCTGCCATATTTGACCATGTCCCCTGGAGGGGGAGACCTGGTGGCACTCAGAGGAAGGACAGCAGGTTACCAAGAAGAGACGTGATACCCTATGAGCAAATACAGGGGGAGGAGGTCCCCCTCAGTCACAGACATAGGGGAGGGGAATAAGGGGAAAATGGGAGGGAGGGAAGAATGGGAGGATACAAGGGATGGGATAACCATTGAGGTGTAACAAGAATAAATTAATAAAAAACAAAAACAAAAACAAACAAACAAAAAAAGCACTTGCTGCTCTTCCAGAGGATCTGAGTTCAGGTCCCAGCAACCATGGGGCTCCCTCATACAGCCTGTAACTACTCCGTCTCTCAGGAATCTGATGCTCTCTTCTGATTTCCACAGGTATGCTCCTCCACCCTCCTCCCCTCAAACAAAATAGAGCAAAAAATAAATTTCGCAAAAGCATTTGCCCATAAATAATTAACCAGTCTCTCAATCCTCCTGGTTCCCTGCAAATTAGGAGCACAGAGGCATGCTCTAAGTTTCTAATCAAGGTGTGGTCTTTCTGGTGACTGATCCCACCCTGAAGTTGACTAGGAACTTGCCAACAGTCAATCACCCCACTAGAACAAAGACTGTCTAAAACCATTGTTGCTCAGGAAATGCCAAGGGTTTAGAGGAGCTATGTGCCAGGAGTCAGAGACAAGGCCCAGGAACCTTTCCAGGATCCCATGGCTGTGTGCCCCAGAAACCACCTGCACATCCCACCAGGCAGGTCTTCCCACAGGAAACCAGGGCTCAGGGTGACACCAGGGGTCTGGTTCACGTCCTGTCTCTGTCATTACCTAGATTCTGTTCATCCCCCTCCAAATGCAAACGTGAAATAGATTGGTTTGTGGGACTCCATAAAACTAAGAATAACTGAAGTTACCACTCAGTGGAGTGGACAAATCTCTACTGTGGCCCTACTATGTTCCTAATATGGAGACCAAAGCACCGGACAAAGGAAACAAAACTGCAGCCTGTGAAAATCAACACGCGGCTGGAGAAGATGGCACTCAACAAATAAATGAGGGAAAGACACGTCAGTGGCTGACAGGAAAGCCTATAGAAAAATCTATCAGGAAAGAAAAATGGCGATGTTGTCAATCCCGTATAAAATGGCCAGAGAAAGCTTCTCTAAATCAAAGACATGCAAGATCTTAGTGGGATCAGGGTTCTTGACCTCTGGCCAAGAGCAATCCAGGCAGCAGAATAACAAGCTCAAAGACCGCCTCCACCACCACTCCCAGGAAAAGTGCCCTGGCTTGTATGAATCAGGATGCCCAGGGAGGAACTGCTATACTGCAGAGGTGTGAACAGATGCTTCTTCACCCTAGATAGATCACTGACTGTGGTGGTTTGAATAAGAATGGCTCCCACAGGCTCATAGATTTGAATGCTTGGTTACTAGGGAGCAGACTACTTGGCAAGGATTAGGAGGTGTGGCTTTGTTGGAGTGGGTGTGGTCTTGTTAGAGAAAGTAGATCACTGGAGGTGGGCTTTAAGGTTTCAAATGTTCATGACAGGTCCAGTCACTCTCTCCCCTTCTCCCTCCCCAACCCTCTCTCCCTCTCTCTCTTTTCTTCTCTCTCCCTGCTGCCTAAGGATCCAGATGTGTAATTTTCCAGTTCTTTCCCCAGCACCATGTTTCCTGCCATGCTTCCCACCATGATGAAAACAGATTAAACCTCTGAAACTGTGAGCCAGCGCCAATTAAATGTTTCACTTATAAGAGTCGCCATGGTCATGGTGCCTCTTCACAGCAATAGAACACAGACTAAGATACTGCCAGAAGGCCAAATAAACCATTGCACCCATCTCTAGCCGTGTGGAGTTTGGTGGGATGACTGTGCAGGAACGTGGGTGACATTGGGGCAAATATGTCACCAAGAAGCCCACCTAAAGATACAGGACAGCTCCCCAAGACTGCATTGCAGGAGCCTCTTGCCCAACTTGCAGACAGCTTATCAAAGAGTCTCCTCTCCCTCTGCAACTGATTAATACATATATAACCTCAGTGAGGGGTCTCTTGAGTCCTCAAAGTTCTGTGGACTTCCTTGTGAGCCTCCTTCCCCCTAGAAGAAAATGTTTCGAATCTGAGCAAGTAGCTACCCAACCCCCTCTGAGAACCCAGGCCCCTGCTCAGACTCCAGCTGTGCTACTTGTCAGGACGGCCCAATTGACAGCACCCAATGCGCCTACTTTTCAGATGTAGAAAGTTTAAGCTTCATATCTTTTCCTACATTAATCTACACTTGTTTTTCTACAAATAGCTCATTATGATAAAACTCTGAAATACTTTCATATTAATATTTCTGGTCCCCATCCAAGTCCTTCAGATGTGGAAAAACAGTTATCAGCTAGAACTTACACACACACACACACACACACACAAAGAGAGAGAGAGACAGAGACAGACAGAGAGAGAGAGAGAGAGAGAGAGAGAGAGAGAGAGAGAGAGAGAGA
>OU015744.1:149294781-149312601 GCA_907169655.1 Acomys percivali | reverse complement strand
AGAGAGAGAGAGAGAGAGAGAGAGAGAGAGAGAGAGAGAGAGAGAGAATGATCAAATCATCAACTCATCCAGTTTGCTGAAATATTTGTCTTTTCAGAAGTTTCCTCATCTTTTACTAGATTAAGTAATTTTAATTTATTTTTATTGAAGACTTCTTGAGAAGGATTTTTTATTATCTATCTATCTATCTATCTATCTATCTATCTATCTATCTATCATCTATCTATTTTGGGGTTTTTCAAGTCCAGGTTTCTCTGTGTAGCCTTGGCTATCCTGGACTCACTCTGTAGACCAGGCCAGCCTCGAACTCGCAGAGATCTACCTGCCTTTGCCTCCCTGAGTGCTGGGATTACAGGTCTGTGCCACCGCACCTGGCTTACTGCAGAAATCATGAAGACGCCCGACCTTTCTGAAACCCTTTCAGTGCAGATTCTGTTTGTCTGAATTCTTTCAATGCAGATTCTGTTTGTTTATGCTGCTGCAGTGGCTGACATAATCCTAATCAGAATAAACCAAAGTCTCAGATACCTGAAGGCATTAACAGTATTTCCTCTATAGATCATAAACAACCGCTGTCTTCTGAGGAAAAGGCAGGCATTAAGTAGAGTCAGGCCAAGAGCGAGCATGCTGCAGGTAACTGGGTCATAAGCAATGGGCTAACCAAGCCCTCTGGAGCCCAGATGGTGCTGCTCCAACCCCCAAGTGAGCAAAACCAAACCAACCAAAATGATAACCATTCTATTGCACCCAACCAAAGACAACCTTTACAGTTGACCAATGACACTCACTTCAGGCAGAAGCGTTTGGCTTCCGGTTATATGGAACCTTCCTGCTTGCTTGAGAATAGTGCCCTGCCTTCATCTTTGCACAGGCGTAAGGCCTACTGAAGACTCATGCGTGTTGTTAAAGCAGCAATCTGTCCTGAAATGTCAAGCTTAGCTTATCTCTGAGGAAGCAGATGAGCTGCTGGCAGTTTTAGACGCCCATTACCCACTGCTGCTCCAGCCTGTGCCTTGGAGTTCCCCTGCATAAATCCTGCTCCTGTCTCAAAGCAGGGGACAGACACAGCAGATTTATGTGCCCTTCTCACACTGAGTCTTTCTCTTTTAGGGCTCTGATGAGATCTTCTCCCCAGTATACCCAAGGTACCCAAAGGTACCAGATTATGTTAGTAAACATATCTTACAGATTCACCAGAGAGCTTAATTCTAGAAAATATAGAAGATGCAGAGAACACAGAATCTGTAGATGCATGGCCATCTTTTTTTAAAAGTCTTTTTAAAGAAGATTTATTTATTATTTATACAGTATTTTGCCCACATGTGTGCCTGCCCACCACAAGAAGGCACCAGATCTCATTACAGGTGGTTGTGAGCCACCATGTAGTTGCTGGGAATTGAACTTGGGACCTTCAGAAGAGCAGATGGTGCTTTTAACCTCTGAGCCATCTCTCCAGCCCATGGCCGTCTTGAAGAGAGCATTTGTGCGTCTGAAATGCCTTGTGACCCCCCGGTGGTGGTGTACCTTATCTCAGTCCATTGCAGCTGCTGTCACAGACTAAGCCATTTATAAACAGTGGCGTGTTCTGCTTACAGTTCTAGAGGTCAGGAGACCCATGAGCGAGTGCTCAGACAGTCCTGATTCTCATACCCTGGACCCTCTCTGCCCCTTTACATCATGGAAAAAGTGAGCAAGCCCCCTTGGACTGATACCACAGGGGCTCCAGTCAGTAACGACCTCCGAAGGCCCCTGCCTGCAAGTGCTACTGTCTTAGAGATCAGGTTTTGACATTGAGTTCAGGAGGGAACACACTCAGACAGCACCCTCCACTGTCTATGGCACCTCTACCCTCACCTTCCAAAACAATTAGTACTCTCTTGGGAGAACTAAAGAGAGCTCAATGGGTTAAAACTCAAAAGGACCTGAGTTCAATTCCTAGAAGCAACTTTAAAACGCCACATGTGGCAGTGTGTACTTGTAATCCCAGCATCATCGAGGTAGACCAGATCTTCAGGGCTCACTAGTAAGCCTGAGCCAACTTGGTGAATTCCAGACCACTGAGAGATCCTGTCTCAAAGAACAAGATGAAAAGGGTTTGCTCCTATAGAATGACATTGTGGTTGTCCTCTGGCTTCTACAAGCACATCTGCATACACATGTGCATACACGTGCTTGCACACACACGCATGCACACACACACACACAGAATCAACTCATTAGATAACCTAATATGCCTATTTTCTTATTCATTCAGCTGCATATGTTTGTTCCTAACTCCTGTCCTTATGTTACATTAATAACTGCGTCTATTTTCCCATTTTCTCTCTGCATTTGGCTACCTGTTGTTTGAGAGGAGCCATACAAAGCAGCCGAGTGCTCATTTTGTTGGCTGAATTAAAGAGCAGAAACACTGCCTTAAGCCACAGTGCTCTCTGGTTCCTGATGGTTCTCCTTTGCTCTGCGCACAGTTCGGGGTCAAGCCCTACGGCGCAAAGTGAGTCATTGCTGCAATATACAGATAATTCCACACCACAACTCACTAACCCTTCTGTGACGGTTAGCTTAGCTTTGTTTTGTTTTGTTTGGTTGGTTTTGTTTTGTTTTATTTTTTGTCACTTGACACAAGCTAGAGTCATCTGAGAGGAAGGAACAACATCAACAGAGAAAACGCCTCCATCAGAGTGCGCCATCGGCAAGCCTAAGGGGCATTTTCTTGACTGGTGGTGTGTGTTCATCCTTCCTACCGCTTCTGTTCCTCTAGAGAACCCTGGCTAGCACACCCCTCAAGTTGACCACGGCAGTAGAAAGAAAACTAGGACTCCTTCCCTATGGAGTCTATATGTTTATGTGCAAAGGTATCATATGCGTGCATAATTCAATATAGAGAGACTATGAAAACAGTGGAGGCAGATGCAGCGGTGCATACCTTTCATCTCAGTACTGGGGTGGGTACGGGGGCCGCAGAGGCAGGCAGACCTCTGAGTTCAATGCTTGGTGCCTGGTCTACAGCGTGAGGTCTAGGACAGCTAGGGCTATACAGGAAAACCCTATCTAGAAGAAAACAAAAAACAAAAAAGAAAGAGAAAAGAAAGAGAGAAAGAAAAATAAAGAAAGAGAAAGAGAAAGGAAGAAAAGGAGGAAGGACAGAAAATGTGCATATATGTGCATATATACAGCAATGTGCAGTTTCTGGCTATAACTTTGATACTCGCTGCAACAAAAATCTCAGTTTTTCTGTATTATGCTAGGAAAAACTGAGCTGAGGGGCAGTGGCCATTGTCCAAGGTGGTAGAGCACCTGCCTAGCATGCACAACTGTATAAACTGTATAAACGTGGCATGGTTTATATAAACACACACCTATAACCCTAGCGCTCAAGAGAAGAAGTTTAAGATCATTCTCAGCTACATGAGGGATCTGAGGCCAGCCTGGGATATATGAGACCCTGTCTCAAAACAGTGGGGGTGGGGGCTGAGTTACAATTCAAATCATCAGAATAAATACTTTTAAGCATCTAACTTGGGAGGTGATGAGTTAAACATGTCTGGTACCAACAAGCCTTGTACCCTAAGGGAAGTCTCCCTCCCAGAGAAGTAGCGAGGTAGAGTCAGATTCAGGAGGCTAAGAAAACCATTTCCCAGCCCTGAAGTCAGGCAAGTCACTTGGTTTGCACTTGTGTTCTCTTTTGACAAGACTGACAGACAAACATTTGGGGGAAAGTGCGTAGGGAAAAGAAATTGCCTTGCCGTTTGGCATTTTTCATGCCTGGCACCCTCCAGGAGGAAAAAAAAAGCCCCTCCGCATTCCACGTGCACGCAGACACTCCCTGCGGCTGTGGGTCTCTTTATTTAGTTCTCTCTAAAGTTCAGCAGCATTCTAATTCGTTCTCAGATTCGCCAACATTCTAAACCACTCCATACGTGACAGATTTTTGAATTAATCCCTCAAGTTCTCAAAATATAAATAAACTGCCCAGCCATAGCAGGAAACCCGGCAGCTTTGCTGGGTGCCCTTTCTCTTCACTGTTTTATCAAAGTCAGATAGCCAGAGAGTGTAGTGCCACTGGGGGCGGTGGCAAACGCCGCTCATGAAGCCAGGGTGTGAATGCTAGGCCAGCAGGGTGACAAAGGAAGACACTGCTTCAGAATGAGTAAGTGAGGGAGGGAGTTTGTGAATGAGTGGATGAATAATAAATAAACCGCAAGAAGCCTTCTATTTACAAAAACTCCATCAAATCTCTTTCCCTGGGTCAGATACGATGATGCAAAACCCTAACAAATGTCATCTCTTCAAATTATTTACATTTATTAATGAGTTACTGGGTCTCTCCCACTCCTGCAGTGGCAGAGCCTTCAGCTAGGCACTGGCTCCAAAAGCAGGTCTCTCACTGCAGAGTTGTCAGAGCATTTCTCCTGGGCTGCTGCGGGGATGGCTCAGTAAACAAAGCACTTGCCTCACAAGCCTGAGGATCTGAGTTCAATGCCTGAGACCCATGTTTAAAAAGCCAGGCAGAGACAGGTAGATAGATCCCTGGAGTTCACTGGCCAGGCTATCTATTCTACATGGTGAGTTGTGAGCCAGTGAGAGAGACTGTCATAGACAGACAGACAGATAAATGTAGGTGGATAGTGCCTGAGGTTGACCTCTGGCTTCCACATCCACATGCATGTACACACATGTACACACACACACACACACACACACACACACACACACACTATAAAGAAATACTTTCTCCAGAGGCTTGGTCCTAGAGAGGGCAAGCATGTGTTGTGGAAAAAAAAAAATCAGAAAAAAAACAAAAACAAAAAACCCAGCAGCAAACACCAAACGCTTCAAGCTCTCATGCATAAGGACATTAAGCAACCCAAAGCTATTTATACAGGTCATGGGGTTTGTTGTTGTTGTTGTTGTTGTCACTTGACTTTTGGAATTTTTCAAAGATTTGTTAATTTATTTATATGTGTATTGTGAGAATCTAAGTTCACGTGTGTGGAGTACATGTGTCTTTTTGGATGAACACCAAAGAGGGGATAAAAATCCCTCAGAACTGGAATCGAGTAGAGTAGTAAGTACTGTAAATATTTACTATAAATTCTCTAAATACTGCTAAGCTATGGATCCTGCTCCGAGGCATAATTTTATACGTAAACAGATTATTCTAATCTTGATATGATTGAGAATGCTTCCAAAATAGACGCCTTGGAGCCCACCCGTCGGCTAGAGCCTGTCCATGGCTCTCCCGGCAGGATGCGGTGCTTGCACTGCACATACCTGCTCTTGTAGGCTTGACCCACACTCCATGCATGGCAAGCCCCATCCTTGCTGTACAACTTCCTCCTTTTAAAGAGAGATGTGCACACAGGACTGTTACATCCTGACCAAGAGAATGATTTATGGAGACAAAAGGACTCTCTCACACAATTTCTAATTCAAGCTGTTTCTTGTCCATTCTTTTCTTTCCTGGTGGCACCAAGGGTGTTGTATTGGTCAGGGGTCTCTACGGGAACAGAACCAAATAGAATGAATACACATTATATTGGCTTCAAGGATGCATCCGAGGAGTCCACCAGGGCTGCCTCCTACTGGATAGAATGAGAATTCCACAATTGTCCCATACACAAGGCTGAATTCCATTCCAGGCTAAAGACTTCCTGGAAAGCTGCTGGTCCTCAACAGGAGGCCTAGGCCAAGGAACTAACATAGTGCATCTTCTCACAGCCCATTGTACTCAGAGCATAGATGGTAAAATTATGTTACAGCTTCCTCTGTCTGAAACCAAAGTCAAGCAGCCAGGCGTCTTGATGGAGTGAGCACATGCTTGTAAGTGTTTAGCGCTGGTGATGGGGTGTGCACTTGATCACACGCTCAGCTGGGTGACAGAGTGTGTGCTAAGGATCATGGGGGGGGGGGGGGAGTATGGCTGATTAATCCCTGCCACTGCTACCTGGAAAATGGAAGTGACAGTCAGCTAGTATGCGAACCCAGCCACAGCCTTAGATGAGCTGAAGCAGGCCTTCCCTGCTTCTCCTTCTCATGTCTACGTTGACAGAGTTTGATATCTTTATACTAAAATGTGTTGCTTGACTATTCCCTACATGTAGATAACGCACACTGGTTGCTGGCTAATTGTCTTACATGAAAAAGTTGTCAGGAAACAAGTCCATAACGTCCCCAAACTAACACAGTTTTTATTTAACAGTTAACACGTACCCCAGAATCCTATTAGGACACTAAGGTTAAAGATTTGCTTGAGGCCATCCCCAATTCTGGAGTGTCATCATCATCAGCTCACTCTCCAACCCAGGTACCTGCTAGCAGCTTGGCTTATCTCCCTCCTTCGGATAACTAGATTTGTTTGTTTGTTTGTTTTTTATTTTGCACTAGCACCCGCTTTGTGCGTAGCATACTCTGAACAAGGATATGGGTCGTTGGAATGTGAACCTTCATGTCTGACACCAAACTTCTCATCACCCGACCTAAAGACACGCCAGACCTTCTTTCTGTCGTTTTTTGTTTGTTTTTCTGTTTGAAAGCCCCTTTACCTATGCAGCCTGCATTTGAAACTTATGCCACCACCCCCACCCCCACCCCCTCGATCTCTTTCTTTCTTGTTATTAAATTCTAGGCTATGTTCACTCATTAGCACTTTTGCTTTTGTTTATACTGCTGTCCATTTGGAGCAAGTGAGGAAGAGACTGCTCACATATCCTGAAGAAATGTAACAAATCAAACTGCCAAACTGAAACATACAAAACTAAGGGAAGGAGGGTTGGAGAGACGGCTCAGTGGTTAAGAGCCCTAGCTGCCTGTATGCTGTTTTCTTAACCAATATATTTTTTTTACAACTAAGTGACCGAGCATATGTCACTTACAACCCGACTAACCAAAACAATAGGAAATGAGGATTAATGGACACAGTAACAAAACTGTAAGGATATCAGTTCCGAGGAATGATTCTCCTGGCACACTCTGCAGGATTTCTTCTGCTGAAACCTAGAGTAACTAGAACCCAGAACCTCAGCAGGAGCCGGATCCCTAAAGCCTTCCCTCGAGCAGTTCTCTCTAGGAGCTTCTCGAAGTGCAGCGATGAACAGCCAAAACTATCCCAAGTCTCCAAAAAGCCCCACCTCCAGTTCTGGCTCATTTATATATCTCCTCCCAGAGTCTGTTCACGGGATCTTTACAGATGGCAACAATTAAGCTCCTGCATGAAGTGGTTGCTCTTCTAGTGGATTAACGTCACCTGTTCTCTCACGAGACGGTTCTGATCCCACACTTGGAATCCTAAAAAGCAGGTTTATCTCTCCTTCAGCTGCCCTTCAAGAGGACCAGAGTTCAATTCCCAGCTCCCACATGGAGTCTTACAGCTAGCCTATAACTCCAGTTCCAGGGGCTCTGACGCCCTCTTCTGGCCTCTGGCAGCAAGCACATGCATGATACAAACACATGCAGGCAAAAGTTTGTTGTTTGTTTTAACTAACAGGTTTTATATGATCTGTTCTTAATATTAAAAAAGACTTATGATGTAAAAAAATCAAAGTTGAATACATGATGTTTAGTGACATGTTTTTAAATTATATTTTTTAAAATGTCAGTACTTGAGGCTGAGACAGGAGGACTGCTGTCAAGTTTGAGGCTAGCCTGGGCTCCATAGAGAATTTAAGACCCTTCCTTTCTCAAAAAGGCAAACAAAAAAATTAAATGAAGACCTCTTTAAAAATGTGGATTTATCTCTAGCTGGCAGTTTCATGGTCTGACTCACTGCCCCCACTGCCTTGAGAAACTTTGCAGTGGAAACTTCCAAGAAGTATTGAGTCCCTGTAGCTCTTCGGAGATGCTGGACACAGTGTAAACAAAGGGGACCTTTGTGTATTGTATTAAATAGATTAAAAAAAAAAAAAACTTCAGCTCATCAATACAGCAACTCCATCCTATAGTCTGTGTCTGCAGTTTTCCCCAACACATGCCTGCAAAAGGAAGCCCACATGCATGTTCCCACTGAGGCATGCATCCAGAGTCAGTGTAGCTTGGTGTGAACTGACACTAAAGTGTGTCATCCACAGAGGATGCATCTGCCCTGCCTCTGCACCGAGCACCTCCAAGGATATGAAGATGACTGTAACGTTATCCTACCCTAGAGAGATCTGCAGGGTGCAAGGCTGCACACACCAATTCCAGACGACTTTATAATGTGATAGATGCAGTAGTCATGCCGCAGGAACACAGACAGATGGGAGTTCCTGCTCCTCCAGAGGACACCCGGGGAGGCAGCTCACAGGAAGCAGCACCCTGCTTTCCACTCTCGGGATCTTGGCAGCAAAAAGTGCCCTTCTAGGAGGAACACAGACGTGTTCTCCATCACTCCTCCACTGAGCTGGTTCCTTCTTCATGTCTCTCCTCTGCCTGGACCCGTGTGCGTGCGTGCGTGCCTGCGTGCATTCGCGCTTGCGCATGAGTGTACACGTGCACAAGCGTTATTGCACCAAGCTTTTATTGAACATCTACTTTGCAAAAGCTTTCCCTTGCACAGCTCTTAGCAAAAAAATATATTTTTGCTAGCCCTACCCCATGTTGTAGCCATGGATACAGTCCAAGGTGACAAGTTCTTGGCCCAAGTCACAGCCAGGATGTTGTTATGCTCAGTTTCCAACCCACACCTCTTTCCACTGTGCCCACTCTTCCCTCATACACAGCTGGCCTGCCTGCAAATATCTGTCATGTCCATTTTTGTGCATAAAATGTCAATCTCTGGTCTGGCTAGTAAGATGACCGAGGAGAAGGTCCTCTCTTGATGATGGAATTATAGATTTTTTAAAAATCCATTTCTATTTCCACTTTCACATGTTTAAAATTGTCTTAACACGAACATGAATTACTTATGGAATGGGAATTGTAAATTACTAATTTATTTCTACTGAAAAATCACACATAAGAATATGCACACCTGAGCAGTCAGTTCACCGACTCATAACTGGCCAAAGTGTGAGACTAAGTGACTGAGGAATGCTTAGATATAAGTGGGAAATTTGTATTAATTCTTTACCCTCATGACTCAGGGAGCATCCTGCGGGGGATGGAGGAGATGAGGCAGAAAGAATGTAAGAGCTGGGAAATCAGTAGGAGAGGTGTGAAATGCCGCCTTCTAGACACAATATGGCCCCCCCGCACTGATGAACAGCAGTGTAGTGATCTGCACAGGATCAAGACCCTCAACATTATAGCACCTATGGTTGAGGGGAGGGGCTGACGGGGCACCACTCCCACCTGGCGAGGGTTAGGAGTGCAGTTTAATTTCTTCTGAGGTACAGCCCTATTCCAGTGTTCCAGTGTAGGTTTTGCATATGCCAGTGGATGGCGCCTGTAGTGGTTTGAATGAAAATGCCGCCCATAGGGTCAGATTGTGACATTATTAGGAGGTGTGGCCTTGTCGGAGGAAGTGTGTCACAGAGGGAGTGGGCTTCCTGGTTTCAAAGGCTCAAGCCAGAGCCAGTGTCTCTCTTTCTGCTGCCTGTCGATCTGGATGTAGAACTCTTGGCTCCTACTTTAGTGTGCCGCCTCCTGTGTGCCACCTCCTGTGTCCCACTTCTTGCATGCCACCGTGCCTTGAGATGATGAAAATGGACTAGACTCCTGTAAGCCTGCCCCAATTAAACATTCCCTTATGAGGGGTTGCCATTGTTACGACCACACCCACATGCACGCAAGCAGTGTTGTTTGGACTCTGAGTTATAAAAAGTGAGGAGGAGGAGAGTTGACCAGTACCGTATGTACACCCAATGCCCCACATGTTCCAAGAGGCCCAGGGTGAGATGAGGCCTGACTTGCAGTCCTGGGATACAACTTTAGGCCAAAGTGATGGGCCAGAAGCCAAGAACCCGGAGGCAAATATAAAAGCACCCTCCCCTGGTCAGACCCTTGCTCTGTCCCATGTGCCCAGAGGATAACAAGGGACAGCACTCCCTGCCACTGTATCAAGGGGGTACTTCTCAAGGAGAGGTTCTCAGACCTTTCTGCAGAGTGCCTCTCTTCTGACCGGGAAGCTGTCAGAAGCCATCTCAAGCTACAGGAAACTCTAGCTGACATTTTCAACACCCTTTTTTTGATTTCCACTCTATTTCTAAGAGGTCCTTTTCCAAAGCCATGTGAGTTCATTAAATGCTCCCAGGACTATTCGAATTTGAAGAGGAAAGGAAAACCAGTAACCTGAGCGGTCTGATTGTGGCTGTGGCACTCTTTTCCTGTGCAATCGCCACTTCACAGGGCTGAGGGTTGGACTTGCTGATCATTTCCCAGGGGCTGGCTGTCACATGGGAGAAGGATCTTATTTAAGGTGAAAACACAATTTATGTTCCTAAGAAGCAGCAAACGCCAGGGGTCGGGTGCAGATAAGATTATCTGACAGTGAGCAGGGGAGCCTGTCTTCTGGGCTACTTGTAATATCCTATCTGCTATGAGAGAAGACCTCAACCTTGTACATGTGCAGAAGGGAGAGTCAGTCTTCGACTGACACACAGGTGGGAGAGTATCTCGACATTCCAGGAAATGACTGAGGAGAAAAAGCAGGCACTGCATCCACAAATAGGTGTGCTGCAGGTGGTGTCCCAGCCAGCCCCGAGGCAGGAAGAAGCTCTCTGCTAAGAGGAATAACATTCTGAGCCTCAGGGTCTTGCAACCCCAACCTTGATGATACAGGCAACACACCTCAGGAGGGAAGCCTCAAACACAGGCAGCTTGGCTTCCTCTTTGGTGACAGGGTTATGTCCATATTTCTAGGAACATATGTGGGGTTCTATAGGGTGGGCAGTGTATGTATGATTTCATGGGCTGCGTGGATATGTGCATGTGGAGGCCAGTAGGGGACAGCAAGTGTCTTCTGCATTCTCCATCTTATTATTATTATTATTATTTTTGAGACACTGATTGGCTACACTTGCAGTCCAATAAGCTCCAGCAGTCTGTCTGTCCAGGCACCAACCATAGCTGGGGTTTCCGACTTTCATTGCTATGCCCAATTTTTTTTTAATTAATTTATTCTTGTTACATCTCTATGGTTATCCCATCCCTTGTATCCTCCCATTCTCCCCTCCCTCCCATTTTCCCCTTATTCCTCTCCCCTATGACTGTTCCTGAGAGGGATTACTTCCCCCTGTATATGCTCATAGGGTATCAAGTCTCTTCTCGGTGACCTGCTGTCCTTCCTCTGAGTGCCACTAAGTCTCCCCCTCCAGGGGACATAGTCAAATGTGAGGCACCAGAGTACATGAGAAAGTCATATCCCACTCTCCACTCAAGTGTGGAGACTGTCCTGGGTTCTGTGGGTTAGAACTCGGGTCCTCATATTTGCACAGCAAACACCTTACTGAGTAACCTGTCTCCCCAGCCCAACAGGAATGCTGAAGGTACTTGAAATACACTCCTCTCCGTGGGCCATAGCCCCAGGTCAATCAGCATGAGCCATTATGGCCATCTACAACCATGAGCTCATGGGGACTGCCTGTGTGCTGTCACAGCCTGCTCCAAGGCCCCACACAGGAACAGTGAGTCTTTCCTCTCATTCCCAGCTCCTTGGGGACAGCCTCTTATCCTCTTTGTTTTCTGATATCTCCTACCTTGCAAGGTGGATATGCTGTAGAAAGGTGACCATATCTGCAAATCTTACTAGGAAGCTGCCTTCATCTCAGGAAGCAGGTCTCCCCACTCTCCCTCACAGAAGGAGGCCAATCTATGCTCAAACCAGAACAGGATATGCTACACGCCATGGTTTCAAACATTTATATATTGCCTCAAAATGGTACAGGGTGTGAAATCTGCTGTTAGTGATGTTTTCTACAATGGTGCAGAACAGATCACATGGTTAGTAGAGTGGCCAAGGCACTGCCTAGGCCGACCTTGATGACTGTGTCGGAGTCGGGCAGAGAGGAAAGCAAGAAAAGCCTAGGACTTCTACCCTATCCCAGAAGACCTGAGGTCCATCCAGTTCCTCCCAGGTGACCAGTGCCCATGATCAGAGATTCTCGATATAGAGCTGGAAGAATCCTTAAAGGCAACACCAACTGAGGGGCAGTATAAAATCAAACAAACCCTCTTCCCCCTTACCCGCCCATGGGCCCTCATTTCTGGCTTTGGTGCCTAGCCTTCCTTGAAAACTTAATTTTTCTCCCATCTACTCCTTCCACCCATCCCTTCTTCTCTTTAGGATCTAGTCTCCCCTTTAGCAGAAGTGGGATGAGTTGCTATTTGTATCTTTATATTTATATATGTATTTGTATCACAGGATGTCATCTCAAGTGGATTTCAAGTGAATTATGCAAATCTTATAGGGATGGAAGATGAGTCGGTGGGTAAAGGGCAGGCCATACAAATGATAAGGGCATGAGTTCAAATCCCCAGATGATATTTAAAAACCCAAACCCAGTAATTAACACCTGTCATCTCAATGCTCTTACAGTGAGATGAGGGTGGAGAGGAGATGAGAGAATTCATGGAAGCTCAGGGGCCAGCTAGCATGGAACAGACAGGAGCAAACAACAAAGAGACCTCCTATCAAACGCAGTCCCCTGACCGCCATACACCATGATTCCTGGACAGATACAAGCCCAAAGAGGAAGAAAAACTGGTAGATAGCATTTGCTTGTTTCCAGCAGGTTTGCTGAAGCCTGGTGTGGAACCACGGTAGAGAGCAAGACTATAGCAGCCATCCAGCTGCTCCCTCTGTAGTGACACGCCCATCCTGGCAAGGTGTTTGGTCTTCCCCAGCTTCAGTTCTCTCATCTTTTAAGTGGGGATAATGACAAATACTTCAGAGTTATAAATAAACATAAAGGAATGTAACTAAAAAGTTCCCTTTAACTTCTCCCTCTTCCTCCTGATCAAAGTAGCACTAGTTCTCCTGACTTGGAAAACAGAGAGATCCGTCTTTCATTTGGTATCAAGGGTCCTAGGGCTGTGCTCGTCCATGTGACTTGCCGTGTGGACAGCGAAAGGACATGGTGTTTATGGAGAACAGCTGGCCAGGTGGAAATGCCCACTCAAGGGCCATTCACCGCTTGCTGTCTTTACTTATAGAAAGTCTAAAATCACCTCCTCTCTGAGGTCGTACATGGTTTCTCCTCTCCTCTGATTCATTCATTTAAAAACAGCAATTAAGTGGCCTATTAGAGACAAGGATAAAATGGTGGGAGAGCGGATCTGATGCCGCCCTCCAGGAGTGCTTATATCCCACTAGACACCTGAGCCATCTCAAGCTCAGCTAGGATGGATGAGTAAATGGATGAAAGAATGAATGAATGAGTGAATGAATGAATGGCCAATTTCAGCCCTTTGTAGACCTTGTGTTTTCCTGAAATAGACAAATCTGGTCTGGCTTAACTTTATTTTAGCTTTAAAAAACCAACATGTTTATTGCTCTTACATTTTGCTGACAGACTCCTGTCTCGTGCATTTGGGGTGTCATAACAAATACCACAGGCCAGATGGCTGTTAACAGCCCAACTTTCTTTCCCATTGTTCTTGTGGTCATGAAATCTAAATTCAATGCTCTGGGTTGATATGGTTTCCCATGAAGATTGTCATCCTGGTTTGCAGACAGCGCCTTCCCAATGTTACTGTCACTGTGGAGAGCTGGTGAGCTCTGGCCTCTTCCCCTTCTCAGAACTTTAATCTCATTCTATCATCTCATAAGCTTAATTATCTTCCAAATATCCCACTGGAAGTTAGGGCTCAAACGTATGTATGAATTTGGGAGGACCCTGTTCTTAACACAATAGCTCATTACTCAGTAAAGGACAAATTAAAAACCTCCAGAGGAGTTTTTTTCCCCCTAATGATTACATCATCTAAAATACTTTAGAAAATAACATCTCTCAAAGGTAAACACTAAAATAAAATAAAGTTTCATGGAGAACTAGGAGCCAGGAATGGCAGACCCTAATATCAACTTGGAAATTAGCTCTCTTGGTCTTCAGCATAAACAGGAGGTCCTCACAGTCTCAGGTCACCCTCGTCTCTGCCATGCTGGTCTCCTCAAGGCTATCATGTGCTCTAGCTAGAGGCTCTATACTGTCACCTCTTCTCACAGTCTCCAGCTCTGCTTGAATAGAAAGAATCACACTCTATTCAGTGGGACCAGCAGTTGTTTTCACTTAAGGCTGTCCTAGCCATCAGGGAAGTCACTGTCTGCTCTCTGCCTCACCCCTGCCATCTTAGTGTATGAGTCCAGGATTCTGACTGAAGCCTGCAGGGTTCTATGGTCAGCAACCTACACTCGCCTCATGTGATGAAAAGGACAGATATCAAATTTCAAACCATTTCAGAAGGTGCTTTGAGCTTGAGAAAAAGATTGCCTGGTTACAGTCCTGTAGAGGACGCTCTTAATCGGCACAGACTTGAGCTGAAGTGCTCAGCAGTTAAGAGCACTAGCTGCTCTTCCTGAAGACCTGAGTTCAATTCCCAGCACCTGCATGATGGCTCACAACTGGCTGCAACTCCAGTTCTACGCAATTGGCACCCTTTTCTGGGCCTCTGTGGGCACTGCATGCATGAGGCACTGACATAGGAGCAGGCCAAAAAAACCCCAGGAGGGCCGGCAGAGACCAATGCACCAACCAAGAACCATGCGTGGAGAAGACCTAAGGTTCCCAGTTCAGATGTAGCCAATAAGCAGCTCAGTCTCCACAGGAGCTCCCTATTAAGAGGAGCAGGGTCAGTCGCTGCCATAGACTCTGTTGCCTGCACTTTGACCACTTCCTCCTGGCAGGGTACCTTAACATGCTACAGAGGAAGAGGCTGCAGGCAGTCCTGATGAGACTTCATAGGCTGGGCTCAGTAGGTAGGGGAAAAGAGCTCCTTCTCGCTGAGACTAGGGGAGGGGAATAGAGGGAGGAGGGGGGAAAGGGGAAGGAGGGAGGGTAGGACCAGGAAGAAATGAGGGAGGGGGGATGTAAAGTGAATACATTTTTAACATAATTTTAATTTTAATTTTAAAAAAATGTCAAGGTAAATCTCCATGGTTTGAACAGTTGGTGGCATACCACAGCTATAACTATGGATTCCACAGCCCACTTTTGTAAGTTTATCATCAATATTCTGATTGATGAAAACAAAACAAATGAACAGCTTTTGCTTCAAAAAATATTTTAAAAAATAAGTAAAACTGAAAAGCTTTTTAAAAAGATTATATAGATAATAGATAGATAGATAGATAGATAGATAGATAGATAGATAGATAGATAGATAGATGCTAGATAACTTTTAGAGACTTATATTCAAGCCCAGAATGCAAAAGCGTTGTCCTCACAATCTAAACACTACAACTTCTCACTATTTAACAAAATGGGCCTCTGTAGTGCTGCTCTCGACACAGTCTGGAGTTTCTATCTGGAATTCTGCAACTGAGAAACGTCTGTCAGAATGATGCGCACACAGACTCCAAAGGACTGAAAGCCTTAGCTAGAGAGTGTCTTTGTGGGTTGTGCCGCGGCCGCAGCCGTCGCTGGCTCCTCTGTGCTTGGTGCAGATAACCTTGATCTCAGTTGGGGTTTTCATGGAGGTAGACTGGAAATGAAGGAGAAAATAACTTCTCTCCCTCCCCCTGCTGTTTCCTATTAGCTGTGCACGAGGTTGTGTTCTTTCCCGATGTTTACTTAAAAGAGATCATAAATGTTATCTGGAGACCAAAGCTAGCAAGATCGGCCGCCACAAAATAATGAGGAGCCGAGATTAGACATCTGAGGAAAACAGTTTACCTATGCCATATGTAAGTGCACTCAGCAGCCTGCACCATCCACTGCAGTGCATGCTGGGAAAGCACCTGGGGAAGGGAGGGTTTCTTGCTTCCTGTGAACACTACTTATGCTTCCTTTTTGTTGGTGTGTGATGAACCTGTGAGTAGAAGCTGGATGCAAAAGCAAACTTAGAAGTTGTTAGTGCACAGGTGAATCCACTAGCCGTTTCTAGGGTCCTAGCAACCTCTGACATCATTACCTGCTGCCACTTCCAGGTGCGTGCCAGATTTGTCCCAGATAAAAGGGACCCTGCCAGCCACTCTAGCTTGCTGGCGCGTGCTTTCTCTCTGTCTCTGTCTCTGTCTCTGTCTCTGTCTCTGTCTCTCTGTCTCTGTCTCTCTGTCTCTGTCTCTCTCTCTCTCTATCTATCTATCTATCTATCTATCTATCTATCTCTCCCTTTGTCTCTTTCTCTTGCTCTCTTTGTCTCTC
This sequence comes from Acomys percivali, assembly GCA_907169655.1. Taxonomy (NCBI): domain Eukaryota; kingdom Metazoa; phylum Chordata; class Mammalia; order Rodentia; family Muridae; genus Acomys; species Acomys percivali. The sequence continues at coordinate 149,296,384 of OU015744.1, read as the reverse complement.
TCAGTCTGTCTCTTGGTTTTTCTCTGTCTCTCTTTCTCTGCCCTCATGGCTCACTCAGGCTCTAACTCCTCTCATTTCCCCTCCCCCCAAATAAACTTCCTTAAACCCACCAGATATGTTGCATGGCATATTCATTATTATAACACAAGTGCTTTGTATAATGCAAACCTGTAAAGCTGCCTGTTTTCAGAATCTCCCACCTGACAGGCAGGGAGGGCCAGAGGCTCTGAGCCCACTGTCACACACAATTCTCACCATACCTTCAAAGTCAGGCTTACCTCCAGTTTACAGGCAAGAGAGCTCAGAGAAAGTAGGCTGTCTATCCCAAGTCACTCAGTCGGTCTGTGACAGCCACCTCATGCTTGTCTGTCTACCCAATAAGCAGGGAGCATGGGGACTGGCGCAGATGCTGAAGAGGTAGGAAGGCGGCCTCCATCAGGTTCTGGGTTGCATACTTCTGCCCGGATCCACTCATTGAAACCCTAAGCTCCAATGTGGCTGTATACAGAGATCAGGCTTTCATGGAGGTAAGGGATGGAATAAGGGAATAGGGCTTTTACTGCTGTGAAGAGACATGACCACAGCAGTGTTTATAAAGGACAGCATTTCACTGGGGCTGGCTCCCAGTTCACAGGTTTAATCCATTATCATCATAGTGGGAAACATGGCAGACAGACATGGTGCTGGAGATGAGACCGAGTTCTATACCTGGATCCTCACAAGAAAACACCAGACAACACTAGAGAGTTTGTACAATCTCTGAGAGGAACACAAAGCAAAGATAGCATGGAGACAGCGAGTGAGGGCCACAGGCAAGCCAGGAAGACAGCCTCACAAGGAGCCACTGCTGTCAGGCGGTGCTCAGGTTCAGACACCACGGTTGCGTCCTTGCCTTCTTTCTGACACGGCCTTGTGCTGCAGCCTGTGCACACCCAGATGCTGCCAGGAAAGTTCACGAGTCACCTCAGGATCTCAGTCAGATCACGCAGGAGTCTGCGACTGCAGCCTGGCCGCTGCTGCTTCTGTGGGATGTTCCTCTATATTGGTTCGGTGGCTGCGTATCAGTTTTTCCTTTTCTGTTTACATATATTGACTTTATATAATAATGAATTTTTCATGAATTTTCAGGAATATGTATAATGCATTTGATCACATCCACCTCCCATCGCCCTGTCTTTTCCCCTCCCACCCCTGCTGCCTCCTTCCTCTTCCCAAATACTCCTGTTTTCTATTTTCATAGGGGAGGGGCATGTCTTTTCTTTTGTTGTTTTCTTTTGTTTTGGGTGACCAATTGCATTTTTCTCTCTTCCATTGCATGTGTGTGTATGTGTAAGGCATATGTGTACCTGTGTACTCATGTTCACATGTGTATGCAGGGCCGTGTTAATGTTATTTTCACAAAACAGTGTTTTTTCCTCAATTTCTCTCTTAATCCACTATCCACAAATAATTGAGAGTTTATTATATTTTTTAACAAGCTTCACAACACAATAACTGAGTGGTTATTACGCTATTCTCAACCCTCTAAACTAATTAGGTTTCCTCCAGCAAACATACCAGAGATTCTTGCACTTTGTGGCTTTCCTGCTCCAGCTCCTTCTGA